>JANSMH010000127.1:0-70609 GCA_029299595.1 Grosmannia serpens
ACGTCTTTCGAGAGAGCGACCGTGCCGGCGACCGTCTGCCGTTGATGCTGCCGTTGACGCTGCCACTGCTGCCATTGCTACCACCACCACCACCCCCACTCACCAGTCGCTCATCACCAGACCCTTCCACCCCCACTCGCCTCGCAGCACGTCGCCCAGCAGCCGCCGGCTCTCCGACACGTGCTCGCCGTTGACCTTGTTGTAGGCCGTCATCAGCGCCTTGGGCTGCGCGTCGCGGATGGCCAGCTGGAACGGCAGCAGGTACAGCTCGCGCAGCGCCCGCTCCGTCACGATGGAGTTGACCCGGTTGCGCTCGTGCTCCTGGTCGTTGCACACAAAGTGCTTGATCGTCGCCACCACGCCCGCGCTCTGGATGCCCCCGATGACCGCCGCCGCCGCCAGCCCGGCCAGCACCGGGTCCTCGCTGTACGACTCGAACCCGCGCCCGCCCAGCGGACTGCGCTGCATGTTGATCGTCGGGCCCAGAACCACGTGCGCGCCCTTGGCCTTGGCCTCGGCTGCCATCAGCTCGCCCGCCGCCCGCAGCAGCGCCGTGTCAAACGTCGCCCCCAGCGCCGTCCCGCACGGGAAGCACGCCGCCGGCACCCCGTTGAAGAACCGCGTGCCGCGCACCCCGTTCGGCCCGTCCGAGAACCGCAGCGACGGCACCCCGTGCTCCGGCAGCGCCTTGGTGTGCCAGAAATCCACCCCCGCCAGCAGCGACACCTTTTCCGCCTCGCTCAGCCGCCCCAACACCTGTTCCACGTCAATGTCGGCCATCTTCGATCAGTATACGGCTTTCCGGTGTAGTGTGCGGTCGTGGGAGCGCATCCTGCCGCCACTCGGCCTGCCACCACCTCTCGTTAAGTACCCACGTCTGCGCCGAAGTTTACCCGCTCCCACCGGGTAATCTCCGCTTAAACTCGGACGGTCCACTTATAATCAGGTTGTGCCGCGGAATCACGGACCAGAGTTCACCGGTATGTACGAAGTATCAAGAAGGGCCCAATTTAAACTTGCTCGCTGAGATGCACCCTAAACTACCCTCTTGGCTTCTGTCCCCAGACATAGCGGACGGTGTAATACGTGTGCACCCGCTTGTCTCTCATCGCCCTGCGCACTTCCATGAGAAAAACCTGATACTCATCCGCGCCCCACTTGAAGACCTCATTCCACAAAAACGTCGTGTATCCTGGCGACTTGTCAGCGGCTTGCCAGGCTACCACGGACTCGATCGAAGCATACCTTCTAGGTCGTTGAGCAGCGTCAGCTTGACGAACTGGCCCACCCCGGCTAGCTTCGAGTCCGATGGCCAGTCGCCTATGGGCAGCTTGAAGCTCTTGTCGTGGATGTTGACAAAGCCGGCAGCCTCCATGGACTTGGCCTGCATGCCGTCCTTGACAACGCGGGCTGACCGGCCCAGCATTGCAAAGCCCTTCTCATACAAGTCCCAGAATTGCTGCAGGACCGGAGCCAGCTTGGCCGAGCCGTCGTCACTCCCGTAGTCGATGTCCAGCTCGACCGACTCGAACCAGCCGCCCGGCTCGCAGCAGCGGTACGCCTGCGCAAACAGGGCATCCCAGTCGGCAATGGCACCCACCAGGTAGCGCATGTGGATAAAGTCAAACGTGTCTTCGGCCCACGTCCACGGCGCCGTCGCATCATCGATCTCAAACTTGGCATTGGGCGGCACCCATGCCGACTGGATCGGCGAGATGTCCGTGCCGATCACCTGTGCGTTCGGATACTTATCGGCGATGTCGCTGGCCTGGTTAGAAGAACATGGAAAGTTAATGGGGACCGCGGGGGGTTATACATTGCCCAGATACCCGTGCCCGTCCCAACGTCAAGTATTTTCTAGAAACAAGTTAGGTCTACACCGTCTACGCCAGACTCTAAACTAGCCAACCAACCTTGACAGTGTCCGGAACGGGAGCTAAAAAAAAATCGCCGTCTAACAGTAGTGTTAAATAGTGGTGGCTATATACCGTGTGTCGTCAGTAAGTCGTAACAAAGGTTTAGGGCTGGTAAATCGCACGTAATATCAATTGATGTCTGTTGCTGGTCGTCGTTGGGCGTAAAGTACTGCACATCGGCGTATCTGTCGCTATGAAACGTCCGCCCGTGGAGCGTGCGGTACTGTAAGATGCTGCTGGAAACAGACGCTGTCGAAAGTAACCTGGACACTGTCAGCTTCCTTGCCGGACAAGGAATGTCATCCAAGCCGAGGGAAGGAAGGCGCCTACGATCCATCCCCAAATGCCGAGTCGTCATCTCCGTCTAGGTTGGCACCCTGTTGCTATACGTCAGCATTGGAGAGCAAAGGCAGATCGCTGGCATTTCTTTCTCTGATGCATACATCGTCTTCAGCTACCACCTCGGGCGCCAGCAGAGGTTCGTCCGATGTCAATATCACAGCAACTGTAGGGCTCGTCGCTGCCGGAGGCGGATTGGCTGATGGTGATTTGGCCATGACGGTAGCTGTGGATATGTGGGAGGGGAGATCTTGAAGAGAGAATAAACAACGCACAAGGCGGGACAGAAACACAAGAGGGCTTGCATATTAATATTCGGGCGGCAACAGCAGCCAAGGCAGAGGAAGAAGGAGGGGGAAGCCCGGGGATCAATGTGCTCCCCCTCAGTAAACTGTACGTAGTAGTGGCTGTTGAAGGATGAAGGACGGGATCGAAGAGGGGGATGCTCCACCGCAGGAAGACCATCCGGTTCGTCGAAGCAGTCAAGCAGTGGCCCACATTTCTAGTCGGTATGCGGACACGGAGTCTTGCCAAAAATGGAAGCCTTGGATAAGCAAGGCAGAGGAGAACGTTCCATTGTCACGGGAGTTTGATATGTGCAGAAGAAAGAGCCCCTGCTGACAGCTGGGAGAGACCGTGTATAGAGCATACTTTCTCGTCGGCGACATTCCTCAGGAGACTGCAAATAAGATAGGCTGGACTTTTGGCAGAGCAGTTCGTGGCTCCTTCAATATAACTCTCTGCCCGGACAAGAACCAACAGGAACGAGAGGCACATCTCACTCCATCTCGACCAGTCTCTTTCCAAGCCGTGCCAAGCTAAGCCAAGCCTCGTGCTTGATTGTCTGCTGTCTGCAGAGTGTTGCTCTGCCCAGAGGTTTCCTGTCGTCGACACCTTGCCACCTGTCACTTGTTACCTGTCGCCTGCTGCAGCACCCACATTGCTCCCTAGGCCGAACTTCCCAAATAGGCTCAAAATGACGCTGGACGCTGCCGTGGCATCGGTGTTGGGCCGATCTCGGGCGTGCTCGTGCTCGTGAGGTGACTGCGGGCGGTTTTTCATTTAGGCTGCCCAGAAATGGGACGTTTCTGCTGTGGGAGTGCATAGTATTATGGAGCTCCAGCCTGCAAGACATTGTTAGGTGGCCACTCCACGTGATACGGTTGCACCGGACAGCCGCTCCATGTAGCAATACGCGAGAGCTCTTCAACTCTAACTTGTCAAATACTGCAATCAGAAATAGGCAAAGATAGGAAGACGAATCTGAACGAGATGGTGAGACGCTGCAGAAGCGTCTGGAGTGAGCAGACCTTGATGTTCCTGCTTGCAACCTTAGTTGGCAGAGCGACGAGGGCAATCCGTGCATGGTACGAGTACAACTCCACATCCCAGGCTGGCAGGGGTGGCGGCCCGAAAGTCCAGGGCTTCTAGCTGCAAGCTACTGTATCCACCTTGCACTCGAACAGACTTGGAGAGCATTCCGAGGTTAGCTTCATGAGGTATCAAACTCGATTAGGAACTAGCTGATGTACAAAACAAAGAGGGCTGAAGAAAGAAAAGGTCATGTGCGCAATCGTCCCGTTTGGCTTTCAGGGCTTCCGTCCCCAGACAAAGTACACGGGCAGGTAGAGATGGATGTCGGGGTTCTTGAGGTCTTTGCGGACCTTGGCCAGGAACACTTCCACCTCGGTGGAGGTCCAGCCGTGGACGCGCGAGAGCAGGCCCGGCGTGTACGAGTCGAGAACCTGCAGCTCCTGGTACGACTGCGCCCTGCCGAGCTCCTTGAGCTTGGCATCCTTGGGCCAGGTGCCTATAGGGAGCTGTGGTGGTGTCTGTCAGTATAGTCCTCTCGGGTGGATGCACCGGAAGTGGTCCCTCCCTCACCTTGAGAATCTCCTGCTTCACGTCGACAAAGCCGGCCTCGAGCAGTTTCTCCTTCCAGTAGAGAGGCGCGTCAAAGGGCTTGCCGAACTTGGCCGCGCCGTCCACCATGAGCTGCATCCACCTGTTCGCGTCGACGGCCTTGCTGCCCGTGTCGTCGTCGGACAGGAATGCCGGCTTGACGCCCTGCATCTCCAGATAGCCGCCGGGGTTGAGGTGCTCAAAGACGCGGCGGAACAGGGCCCGGTCGTCGGCGATGCAGCCCTCCAGCTCGCGGCCGAAGACATAGTCAAACGGCCGGCTGTAGAGCCACTCGGACTCAAAGTCTTCCACCTCAAAGACGCAGTTGGGCGGAACCCTAGGCGCCCGTCAGCTTGCCGGTGGCGGCCAGAGGCAAAAAAAAAAAAAAAAAGAGGTCGCATCTCACCATTTGGGCTGGATGGGACTGAGATCCGTGCCCAGCACTTCGGCCTCTGGATGCTCGCTACCAAACGTCAGCGTCAGTCCGAGGACGACAGGATCCCCACCGCTAGATCACCCACTCGGCAAAGTCCATGGCCCAGATGCCGGTTCCGGTGCCGAGGTCGAGCACGCGGCCGACCTTGTCGTCCAGGGGCGAAAAGTACAGCTTTCCGCCGAGCATGAGCCGGTAGATGTGGTGCACTAGGTCCATGCGGCCCTGCTCCTCCTCGTCGTTGGGCTGCGTGCTTGTCAGTCATATCCTCGGCCGCTGCCGACACGCCTTGGGCCATACCACAAAATAGCTGCCCTCACGAAATGCATGGTAGCGACGGCCGTTCTAGACAGTCAGCATCAAAGCCCGCGTTGCATGCCGAGGCCGCTCAAGGTTCAGACCTCGTATCTGTTTTTGTGCCATCGTTGTCAGCAGCTTTCGCCGGGATGCGCCGGCTGGATAGTGGGACTTGCTTGTAGTTGTAGATGCTGGAGCTCAGCGAGGACATGTAGCTGGCACTAGAAACAGCACAACGATCAGTCCATTGCTATTGCCGACCCCGGTCCCGGCATTGGCTAGTCATACGAGTCCTGGGAAGCGCCGTCGTCAAAGCCCTCCTAAAGTCACTACTTGTCAGCAAAGCTGTCCCGTAAGGGCCTGCAGTGGCGTATCTTACATCGTCGGCCTGCAGAGGATTCTCGGTCAGGACAGCGGGCGCCGCCGATTCCGCGGGCGGTTCTTCGGCCATATTTTACGGACGGGCGTTGGACTAAAAAGAAAAAAAAGCCAGGCGAAAACGACGATGGTCGGTGACGGCTCGGTGACCATCCTTTAAGCCCCTCCTCCAACCCCACCGTGGTTCAGGGTAGCATTCGCCAGGTCATGCTAGGCCTGTTCTGTATATTTTTATACACGTGTTACGTGTGCCGCGTGTTTGGACAGCAGATCCATATAATTGCAGAGAAGCCCCTCGGCTGTGTTGGTAAGTATCACGTGCCGTCTGGAGGTACACTACGGAGTACTCATGCTGCTTAGTCAGAAAGATGGACTCGAAGTATACGTCGCTTTGATGAAGCCCATGTAAATTAGCAGTTGCTATTTTAGAACAAGCAGACCGCCACCAAGGATCCGTCAAACAAAGCTTTGTGGCAAGCCCAACTTGGTCCAATACAGAGCGGATAAATGCTGACCAAAAATCCAATAGCGGAACTTTGATTGGCCGGCCGTGGTAATCATGCAGCATCTGATTGGTCAGGGATTATCTGTGATATTATCTCCAGCCAATGAGAACGGCGATGATGACCACTCCGACTGGCTGAAATCATGACAAAGATGAATAATGGCCTGTTTCGGACTGGGAATCATTGGGTTTGCTGGGACCTTTGGCAGGTGACTCCAACTGCGCTGCTGCTTGCCAAAAGCATAAATAGAGCTCCCGTCCCTCCTTCTGCAGCGTACTCCTCACCCAGTCCACAACCCAGCATCTGCAACCCAAAGTCAAGACCGCTCTCCACCTTTCGCAACAACTCCGCAAAGCGCTTCTACTTCCAGAATAGGAAATTGTTCAGCCCAACGTCAGCCTCGCTGTAGCCTCACCACCACTCCAACCTCACAATGGCTCCTTCTACATGCTGCGGCAAGGGCGGTGCCGAGTGCATCTGTGGTGAGTTTTGTGAACCTTTTCTCTTTCCCAAACCATCAGCATCCGCCTTTTCCCCGTGCTAACCAGCACGCCCAGCCCAAAACGCAACCTGCTCCTGCGGCAAGCGCTCTGCCCTGCAGTGCGACTGCGCCAAGGCTGCCTCTGAGAACTCGACGGCGGGCGAGCGCTGCAGCTGCGGCCAGCGCCCTGCTGGCGCCTGCACGTGCGAGACCAGCTCGGCCGCCTCGTCCAACGAGACCGACTTCACGACGCGCAAATAAGGGGCCACTGTCGCACCAGCCGTTTCTTTTTGCCTGCACCGTCTCTGTTTTATGCATTTGAATGTTTGGGAGTCAATGGGCCTGCAGTAGTATTGCATTATCTGGGAAAAACAAAGGGGGAATTACCAGAGGGATAGGACAAGGCACAAGGGTATCTGATGGGAGTGGAACGCATCTCTGCGCCTCCGGTATTAGACAGGGAAATCATCAAAAACAGATACTATTCTCATTTTTAGTCCAACGTTGACGTGATTGCCAAGTCCGAGAGCTACGGTAATCAATGTTCAATCTTCTCATTATCCTGCAGGTGCAAAGGCCAGTCCGCGTTATCCATTCCATGGACGAGAACTCCCAAGAGCTAAAAAAAAAAAAAAAAAAAAAAAAAGAAAGAAAGAGACACTCCGATGCCATGTCATACTTTTCATTTCCCACGTCCGGTGGCAGAACATGCCACACAGCAAACTGACAAAAGAAAAAGAGAAAAACCAAAACCAATGTGGCAGTCAGCCAGGGCAGAACATCAGGATGCCGGTGGTCCAGGCGATGGGCCCTGGCCGCTGCTGTTGGCCTCCTGAGCGCGCAGGCCGGCGCTGGCGGCGCTCTCGCCCACCCGCAGCTCGTCCTCCGGCACGCCGACGCCGACGCTGCCGGCCACGCTGCCGGCTATGCTCAGCATGCTCGTGACCCGCTCCCGCACGCTCTCGCGCCGGCCTGCGATGCCCACGCCGCCATAGGCGGAAGCAGCCAGAGTGCCGGGAAATCCCATCGGCAGCGCAGACCCCGACGGCATGGCGCTCAGGCTGCTGGTCGTGCTGACGCTCTCGCTGCGTCCGCGGCTGATCTCGCTGGAGTGGCGCTCATGTCGTCCCCGCTGCTGTTGTTGTTGTTGTTGCTGCTGCTGCTGCTGCTGCTGCTGCGACTGTTGCGGCTGTTGTGGCTGTTGTGGCTGTTGTGGCTGTTGTGGCTGTTGCGGCTGTTGCAGTGGTGGCTGCTGTTGCTGCTGGGACGAGGCGGCAGCAGCGGCAGCCAACGGAGACGGTGCTCCGGCCGCACTGGCAGTAGCGGCTGCTGCACGCTCCAGCTCTCGGATGCGTCGCTTCAGGGCCTCGTTCTCGCGCTTCATGTTCTCCAGCTCGGCCCGGTAAAAGGCTGTCTCTTCGTAGCGGGCTGTGCCTGGCACGATGGCCGGCGACATGTCGCTGGCTGCCGGCGCGGCCCCGCGGATGCCGTGAGCGGCCTGCTGGTGCGGGTAAGGGTGCGGGTGCGGGTGCTGAAGCTGATGTTGATGTTGGTGTTGCTGGTACTGGTGCTGCTGGAAGTAGCCGGTCATGACGGGGTCGCTCAGGTACGAGTGGCTGTACGAGTGCGGCAGCGACTGGGGCCCGGGCGAGTTGGTGTGGCTGCGACGGGACGCGGCACTGTTCTGGCGGCTCAGGCCGGGAGCGGCTGCCGGACGGATGGGCACAGGAGCAGCAGGGCGGATGGGAGCCGGAGAGGTGATGGCAACGACCGACGGCGTGCTGCCGGCAGCAGCGGTCTGGCTGCGGGTGCTGGTGTTGGAGTAGGTGCGGCTGTGGCGGCCGGCGGAGGAGGGGATGGAGAAGCCGGTGGTGCCAGAGAGCAGCGAGTGGGCGTCCTGGACGGGGGCCGCAGAGGGGGCGGACGCATCCGAGGTGGCGCCGGCCGAGGTCGACGAGGCGTTGGACACGTTGGACACGACGGACGCGTTCTGGGCGCGCAGGAGCGTCAGCTCGCGGGTGAGGCGGTTGACCACGGCCTCCTGCTCCTTCTCCAGCTGCATGTGCAGCTCGGCTGCCGTCAGGGGTCGGGGGTGCCGCAGAGGCCCCGGGCCAGGGCCGACGCCCGGGCCATCTCCCGGCGGGCTGGGGCCGGCAAGCGTGGTGGGCAGGGGCGGGAAGTAGGGCGAGGGCAGCGAGGAGGCGTGTGCGGCGCCCTGGCTGACGGCCATCTGGTTCGACGGGAAGACGTGGATCGACGAGGGCGACGCGGGAAGTGGAGGCGGGGGCATCTGGCCGGAGGAGGCCGTCAGGGTCGACTGCCGAGAAGTGGCGAGCACGCGAGGCGACGGTGGCACAGAGTTGAGATCGGGCATGTCGGAGGTGGAGGAGGAGGGGGAGAGAGCGAGAGGGGCTGTCGGGTGCTGGACGTGTCGATCTGAACCTGTCCTGAAGCTGGAGAGGGAAAGACAAAAAGGAGAAAACGGTTGCTCCAACCGCAGAACGAGCAGCAGCGAGACAGCGTCTCCGGGGCAGCACACGGGCTGGACACCAGTGCTCTTGTGCGTGCTGAAATAAATGCTTATGCAGCGGCTGTCTGTTTGCACGGGCGGCCAGAGAACGGGCGGCTTGATTCGTTGACCGTCTGGTGCTGTTTTGCGTGGAAGCCTGGAACACGGGCTCGCATAAGGCCTGCATGACTGGACGCCCCACTATTCACGGGAACGGTGCATGGTAGTGTGGCACTGTACCAGGCACGGTGCCAGCATCCGCCTTGATGATGCAATAATACTGCCATGACGAAACGATCCATGCTGTGTACGGGGACCGTTGGAAGCTGGCCATGTATAAAGGCGTTTGCTTGGAGCATGGTGCCCCGGCCACAAACGTTCCTTCGCCGCATCCACGCCAGTAGACGAAACAGCAAGCGAGACAAGACAGCCGGCCATACCGGATCAGAAACAGCCGACATCCAGCGACATCCTGCGACATCCCAGATGGCTCCCGAAGGCCGCGAATCCCCCTCGCCCTCGCGCCAGTCCGGCGCCCAGCTGCACGCCGTGCTGGGCTCGGGCCAGACTGCATCGGATCACGAAGCTAACAAGAAGTGGGAACAGGCCGGCGGCAGCGCTGGGGTGGAGGCGAGTCCAGCAGCAGCAGAGCAGAGCCGGGAACAGCAGTCAGAGCTAACGCGAGACCTGTCAGAACCTGCCATCCAACCCAAAGGGGCCGCTGGAGGACGTGGTCAAAGACAAGTTTGACGGGAAGCTGCGCAAGTGAGGGCAGACGGAGAAGAAATGAAGAATAAACGGGGAAGATACAGTAGTCAGAACGAATGCAAGAGCCTTTGGCCTGAAGCTTGCCGGCCGCGATGCTTAAATCGCGCCTACGATCCAGCCAGCAGCGACCAGCTGAAAGCAAAGGCCTGTCGGCTGCAGTGCACAAAGGTCTCAAAGTAGATAAAGACCCGTCGCTATGACGCTTGCAGAGGCCACTAAGCGGCCGGCGGCACAGCCACTGCAGCCCGCCTGATACTTGCTGCTGGAAGACACGTCTCGGGACCCACTTTAGCTCTGGGAGGATGACGTTGTGTTCTGCCCCTCCATCGCTCTTGCCGCGGGCGGGCATGTGTAAGGTCCCGGTTGCGTGTGCATACTGCGTGACTTCCGCTTTGCAGCAGGCAGCCCCTAGCTGCTTTAAAAGCGACACATACGTCGTCTCATCGTCTTCCTCTCTTCTTTCCCCCCTTTCCTCTTGATAAACATACACATACATACATACACGTCTGATTCCGAACGCCCGATTCTGACGCCCAACGCCAACATGTCGAACCCCAGCACCGTCATCGTCAAGAACATTGCCCCGGCGACCGCCGACAAGGAGGTCCAGGACTTTTTCAGCTTCTGGTAATCCCAAGCCCTCATTCCCTCGTCTGCCGTCTCTGCTCCCTGCTGACATCTCCAGCGGCAAGATCACCGACCTCAAGGTCGCCTCGGAGGGCGAGACCCGGTCGGCCACGGTGCAGTTCGAAAAGGACACGGCCGCTAAGACGGCGCTGCTCCTCAACAACACGCAGCTGGGGCCCAACCACATCAGCGTCACGGGCACGGCCAAGCCCGACGAGCCGTCGCAGCTGCCGGCGGCCGAGCACAGCAGCGAGCTGACGCAGGAGGAGAAGCCGCGGGCGCGCATCTTTGCCGAGTACCTGGCGCACGGCTACGTCATCGGCGACGCCGCCCTCGAGCGCGCCATCGACCTCGACCACCGCCACAACGTCACATCGCGCTTTGTCAGCAAGCTGCACGACCTCGACAGCAAGTACCACGCCACCGACCGCGCCAAGACCGCCGACCAGTCCTACGGCCTCACCCAGCGCGCCAACACGCTCTTCTCCGGCCTCGGCTCCTACTTTGAAAAGGCCTCCAACACGCCCACCGGCAAGCGCGTCGTCGACTTTTACACCGCCAAGCAGCGCCAGGCCAAGGACGTCCACGAGGAGGCCCGCCGCCTCGCCGAGATCAAGAAGCAAGAGCACGGCGGCAGCGCCTACAAGGCCGCCGGCCTCGACAAGTACTTTGGCGCGGAGAAGAAGTTCGCCCCGCCACCAGCCGCCGCCACCGCCGCCACCACCACCGCCGACACCACGTCGACCCCAGCCTCGACCGGTGCCACAACCTCTGCAGAAGCACCGGCCACAGCACCGGCACCAGTCCCGGCCGCTACGACTGCCAGCACCGGCGCTCCCGTACCAAGCGATGCTCCCAAGTTCGACCCCCCTCCGACCGCCCCTACCTCGTAAACAGCCCGAGCGAAACGTCCCGTCTTTTTCTCTTGTTATGCGGCTGCCCATTCTGCCACGGAGATGGAAATGTGTGTGGAAACTGGCCAAAAGCGAGACCGGCTGGTATCGCTGAAATTGCTTGCTTGCCTTTGATTGCGTGTCTGTATAGCTAGCACAAGTTGTGGTATAATAAAACCAACGAAAAACGTCCAGATGTTCTTTTCCCCACGAGTCCTTCAGTCGAACACGATTTTCTTGCCCGTAAACGTCGCCGTCTGTGCCTTTTCCTTGGCCGCCTTGGCCGCCGCCCAGCTGGGGTGCAGGGTCCCGGCGTCGTCCTTGCTCTGCTTGCTGCCGATCTTGTTGGCGCCGGTGCCGCGGCTCTCCTTGGCAGGGCTGCCCGGCGCCGACTTGCTGCTGCTGCTGCCGCCGGTGCCGCCGGCCTGCTTGCCGGCCAACTTCCGCCGCAGCCACCGGGGCTTGTCGTCTGCGCCGACGGCGCCGCGCTTGGCGTCCCATCCCGTCTTGCCGCCGCCGGCCTTGCCCTTGTCCTTGTCGCCGGCCTGGACGTGCTTCGCCTGCTCCTTGTACTTTTTCTCCCAGATGGCCTGGCGCGCCCGCTGGCCGCGCCGGTTCTTGCGCTGGGCCAGCATGCGCGTCGCGGCAGCGTCGTCGTCGTCGTGCCGCCCGTCGTCGCTCGAGCCGCCGCCATCCGAGACGTAGCCGCCCATGAGCGTCGGCAGGAAGCGCGAGTCGCCAGCAGCCGGCGGTCGTCCCTTGGCCGCCACGGCCGTTGCCCGGCGCTTGCGCGGCGGCTCGTCTGCGTCGTCGTCGTCGTCGTCGTCGTCGTCTTCGTCGTCATCCTCGTCGTCCTCGTCTTCATCGTCTTCATCGTCTTCATCGTCTGACCCGGATTCGGATGATGCAACGCCGATTTTCCGAGACGGGAATTCGTCGACGTAAAAGTCCTCGCCTTCTTCAATCTCCTCGTCCTCCTCTTCCTCTTCTTCCTCCTCTTCTTCCTCCTCTTCTTCATTCTCTTCGCTCTCTGCCTCCACCGGTCCTTCGGCCAGCGCCTTCTTGTACTTGGCCCGCAATGTCTCCAAGTCCTCGTCTTCGCTGTCTTCGTCCTCTGTCAGCCCGCCCAACCTTGCCTCGAACCTTGCGAGAGCACGCTCCTCTGCGTCGGTATCCGACCCGGCCTCACCTTCCTCTTCTGCCCCGCCCTCCTCTTCGTCGTCATCATCGTCGTCGTCGTCGTCGTCGTCTGCTACATTGTCGATGGTATCCACAATATCTTCCTCGTCGCTGAATCCCTCCTCAGATTTGATGTTCGCCTGCTCCTCCTTTGTCCATTCCTCTCGCTGGTACCGCTCTGGAATCGGCACGCACAGCAGCAGGCACACTCCTATCACCGCCTTGGACGCTTCCTCGCGCACATTCGCCCGGTTGTATAGAGCGCTCGTGACGTTGTGCACGTCGGCCGCAGCGCCTCGCTGGTTCTTGTCCGCCGGTAGCTCGGCAATGGCCCGCAGGTGTGCGGCAAGAGGACCCGGCGCTTCGGCAATGTCCTTGATCCGCAGCATGCTGTTGGCAAGATGGACGCGGGCCGCCACTTCGAGATCCAGAATCTTGAGCACCTGCACTTCGCGCTGGAGCCGCTCGATCTTTTGCGTCGCGCTGTCGCCATTTTTCCCGCCGGTAGCCTCGCCGCTGGCTGCGTCGTCACTCTTTCGCTTTGCCTGCCTCTTTTTCCACTTTTCCAACGCTTTCGTGTCCGTTATGATGCGCTTCGCCAGTCGCTGCCGCTCAAAGCTCTTGCCCTTCTTCAGCGCCCTGAGAACATCTCGCAGGCCACGCTCGAACCGCTTCACGGCATTTTCTGGCTGTGGCACCGGAACCTTCCGCGGCTTTTGTGCCCTCTTCACCAGCTTCCGCTCCGTTTGATTCGCCACGGTCAGCTTTCTCTTCGGCATGGTTGCGACTGGAGACCGAGTGTGCTGAAAGTCAATCGAGCTCGGATTTTTTGGGGCGATAAAAAAAACAGAGTATCACGTTATCGTCTATCACCGATAAGGTTATGCGATTATCCGAAAAGAGCTACTGCAGGCACTATACGCGTTGCGGGGAGGAAAAGATCAGAGGCGAGAACGCGTGACTACGCGTCAAAGGAGAACTATCGCCAACGGAGATCAAAAGTGGCCCGTCGAGAGCCGAGACAGCATAGACACAGCAACAGACGATATCCAAGCCGTCGCCCATCTATTCCTCAAAATCGGGTGGCTCAAATTGCGCACAGCTCTGGATTGCGTAAAAGCCGCATTTCTCCGATTCCCAGAGATCTGTCAGCTGCTCCCGTCGGCCAACCTATACCTGGCCGTCATTTCTTCCTCCCTCGACCCTCTCTCTCTCTCCATCTCTCCCTCTCCCCATCACTACTCCGGCAACACCGGCACGATGATGGGCTCAAGGACAGTCGGTAAGGATCCGGTCTACCAGCAACCGTCACGGGACGAGTTTCACCGCCTGTCCGAAGACCAGCGAAACCAGATCACCGAGGCGGTGAGTTTGCCCGAGCTCTAGCATGCCGGGCGGCCCGGTAGCCCGGTAGTGCTGCCCCGATGCTGCCATGCTGCCAGTCTGACGCGTCTTGCCGCTCTAGTTCACAGTCTTTGATGCCGACAAGGACGGACGCATCGACTACCACGAGTTCCGCTTCAGCCTCCGCGCGCTCGGCTTCGACCTGCCCAAGCAGGAGACGTTCTCGTACCTGACAAAGTACGCATTACCGCCGACGGCATGGCCGCGCGACAAGGAGTGCGCGCCCATCTGGCGCGAGTTTACGCTGCCCGTGTTCCAGGGCATTGCCGGCAAGCTGATGGCGGAGCGCGACCCCGACACGGAGTGCCGGCGGGCATACCATCTATTTGACACTGAGGGCAAGGGCGTGATCACCGTGGAGGACCTGCGGCGGGTGATGAAGGAGATTGGGCAGTCGATGGAGGAGAGCGAGCTGGCGGCAATGATCCGAGAGTTTGACGCGGACGGCAAGGGGTAAGTCGGCTGCTGCGCCACCCGCTGCTCTCATCCTCTCGGCCACACGAGGACTGACACTCTGCGTCTAGGGGCATCAACGAGGAGGAGTTTGTCAAGGTCATGATGGCGAAGCGGCAGCTGTGACGAGGAGGCCGCACAGGCTGCTGCCACAGGCCGTTGCCGGCTGCGGGCGTGCGAGCAGCACGATGCAATGCATTGCCAAGAGAAGGATCCGGCTTATTTCAGAATACCAGGTTACTACGCAACATGCCCTGATTTTTCCAGTCTTTTTTTTTCCCTTTTTTTCTTCTTTTTTATTGCAGACTAATGGTTTGGCCCCGGTCTATTCCTTGGTTGTCCGGGAAAAAGGCGTCATGTTCGTCACGCAAATCCAATCACGGTCGTGTACGAAAGAGACACGCAAGTTTTGGCACCACTACTGCATAATATGAGTGACAGCGTTTTGTTCATGCAGCATTCCTCGGCCTAGGTCTCGTCTGTTATCCCGTTATCGGTTATCATTCCATCCTCACTGCCGTATGCCCGCCGTGCCAAGACCGACGCTGGCAAATGGTGTGGCAATCTGCCGAAGCACAGCCCGAAGCCGTTCCGAGGTGTCGGCAGGCGCACACCTGTCGGCTGAAGTCGGAGAAGCGGTCGCAGAATGAAACAGCATAGCCATGCAGCGGCGGAGTCAGAGTGGGAAGCGTGCAGGAGGGGTGGGGAGGGGGGGGGTATCCTACCGGGATTGAAGCTGCAATCGGATAATAACTTTATGGGTTTTTTATTTTCTTCAAGTTGTTTCTAGACGTTGCCGTTAGCGGCCGAAGGGAAACCCGCATACGGCGAATTGAATTTATTTATTTATTTATTAAAAAAAAAAGGACCAATAAAGGCAGCCTGTTGCCGTGTGGGGGAAAAAGGCAGGGCACGGTTCCGGCCAGTTTTCGTGCTCTTCGCATCCGTACAAACACAGCGACATGTTGGCCAGCGAGCGGCTACCTGGACACCGGCGGTGAAGCTGGCCAGCAGTCATGCTCTCTTGGTTCGTTTCGGCTCGAACGAAATTGCAGCGCACGTAGCCAGAGGTCAGCTGGGCCCTGTCTATCCACTCTTGGTGCAAACTCTGCAAATTCCCCCCGTTGCGAGAGCATCACATGCGCTGCTTTTGTGGCTTTTGGCAGGCGCGCAAGTCACGATGGGGGTTTACGTAAGGAGCGCCCCCATCCGGAAGCGAGCAGTCGGGGTACTTTCCAGCGCAGAGTTTTCTGCGGCACATTGTGCTCTTTCGCAAGTACCTCGGAAGAGACCGGAACAGCTGAAAATGGCGGGGCTCTTTCGCCGAGTGGACAGGCAGACTAGCGCAAACAGGGGAGATCGCTGCCGTCCTGGGGAACTTGGTTCTGGACCATGTCCTTTTCGACTCTGAAGCTCGTGTGCATCACGCATCGGCCGGGGGGGCGAGGGGGGAGGGGGGAGGGGGGGGGGCAAGGGGGGCGTGTTGAAGCGTGTCTCTTTGCACGACCAATCCGCCCGTCTCTGCTGCGTACAGGAGGCCGTCCGGGTTTCTTTCGCAGGGCGCGCAGATTTCGTGCTCGCCAAGCCTTTTTTGCTGTGCGGCCGTTGGCGATCGCGGCACAGCAGAGCGACACATATCATGACTGCTGCCGCTGCTACTGCTGGTGCTGCCGTCACACGTCGGCCTGCAGGCGTGCTAGCAGCAGGGCCATGCACGCCCGATCAGGCGAATGGGCACGCGCCTGGCTACAATGTCCCCGATATGTTCCTATCTGGCACAACAGTTGGGTGTGGCTGTTCACCTCAGACTGGATAGCAGATGACGTTCAGCCTTAGCTGCATTGGTCGGAGACAGGGGGTGTGCCGGCGTGTGATGGAATAGGAAAGGCGCCCCTGTTCCCAGGCGACCCAGCCCAGAATTTGCTTGGAGGCTCGATCCACCCACCGCCCGGCATTTTGTGTAAGTCAGCCTGTGCTCTCCAACGTCCATCTCGCTGAGTGAACGAGTCCGGCTCGGCAGCAGCAGGAAAAAGAAAAGTGCATGCCATCCTGGCACATGTCGGGCAGGATGACTCGGGCAGGATGACTACGAGCTCCCGGCATCTTACACATGGCAGTCAATGGCACTAGGCATTCCATCGTCTGGGCGACGTCTCGTTCCTCGCAAACACGAATAAGACTGCTCGGGCCAAAGGCAACTGCGCACGAGCAAAATGGCCGGTCCAAGCAGCTTCTGCACAGCTCGAACCGCTGCGCCCAAACGCCCCTCTCAGCAGTCCAGCCCGGTCCATGAGAAAGAACCCCAGGTTGGGCCCCCTTGCCTGGCCACAATGCGGGCTAACTCGCCGCACCATCGCCACTCCCCGCCGTCTTATGTAAGGCCCGTATTCGTACCGCTGGCCATGGCATTTGCCCTGCGTTCCAGGTCGTGCCGAAAACAAGCCGGGTCTGCTCCCGGGATCGTCCTGTCGGACCCCCAGCTCTGGGGATTTAGTATGGTCGTCGGGTTCGGTCCCAGAGGCGGCGGTCATCCAGGGGGGGTGCGTCTAGTCCCACCAGAACAGCTGCCCTTGTTATAAAAGCGGGCTGCTCTGCAGGCCCGAGCTGCCCTCTTCTATTGATAGAAGGACGAACAACAGAGCCGTTCTCCAATCACCACGCAGTCTGCCTCGTTCTTGCATCGGCCGTGTGGATCGCCTCCCCTTTTCTCTGCTCCCTCCCATCCCTGTGTCTCCATCAAACTAGGATACGCTAGAGTGCAGTTCGACGCTGCTCATTCTTTACGACACATCACACGGCCGCGCCCTGGTGAAGCCGATAGTAGGGAAGAAAACATAACCCGCACCCTTGTCCCGCAGTCCACCCGTTGCCGACGACGAAAACAAACCACAGCACCAGCCGAGTCTTTATCGCTTCTTCAACTACCTCTCTCTATCCTCTCTCTATATATATAGCAACCATGAAGGATCCTGTCCAGCGCACCGATTCTCCTTACATCGACCCATCCGTTCAAGGCCCTCAATCCAAGATTCGCACCTCTGGATATCCGCCGAACTACAACAAAAGTAAGCCGTCAACTGCCCAGCTCTCCTCGTCTCTTGGCCATGATGCTTACCGCTGCCCATCTAGTGGTTTCTACCGTCAACAAGACCAGCCTGCACCCCAGCGGTGTCGAGTAAGTCCAGCAGCATCCCGTCTCTCGTCGTCGTCTCTGCTCGTGGCTAACACACAACCTCTGCAGGCCGCATCATGACCACACCGAGCTTGGTATGCCAGGCCGCTCTGCTCTGTCTTGCAGCCGCTGCTGAGACGCGTACTGACAACTGTGCAGAGGAGGAGCTCCACGAGAAGGCTCACATTGACTACGACCGTGTTGCCATTGTACGTGTGGTGTTCCTCTTCGTCGCCTCCCCTCTCTCTCTGGGGGGCCACTGCTCACGCGCCGCAGATTCCCAACCCCTCGGTCCCTGCTCTCTACGAGGATGCTCTGGTGTACGAGCCGGGCTCCGGCATCTCGTCTACCGGTGCCCTGACTGCCTACTCTGGCAAGAAGACCGGCCGGTCGCCATCCGACAAGCGGATTGTCACGGATCCCGAGTCCGAGAAGAACATCTGGTAAGCTCCGGCTGCAGCGGATTGACAGAGGCGAACGCATTACTGACCGTCTCAGGTGGGGACCCGTCAACAAGCCCATGACGCCCGAGGTAAGAAAGCCTTCTCTTTGTGGCATGACGTCGCATCTTCACCCCTTTTACCTCCCGTCTTGTTTACCTCGGCCATAACCGTCAACCCGGCCAATGCGCTCTCTTCCTTTTTCCCGCGGAATGACGCTTACGTCAGTACACCATGACGCATGCGGGACGGGGGCAATGCACTCTTGATCGGTCTCAATTGCATTTGTCTCGGCTGCCATTGGATTCCCAGACACGTTCCGAGATTTCCCTTTCCCCGCATTCTGGACCGCGGGCGTTTGCAGCGCATCTTGCCCACCAGGCAGATTGCGCAGCTACCCCGCGCCGACGACAGCCGAGCTAGTGCTTCCATGCCTCCGCGGGGGGCCCGTGCCCAGGGGCCCCATTTTGAGACTTTAGTCACGTGACAAAGGACTAACAATCACGTGTCTTGGCAGGTGTGGAAAATCAACCGCGAGCGGGCGATTGACTACCTGAACACGCGCAAGCGCATCTACGTGATTGACGGGTATGCCGGCTGGGACGAGCGGTACCGGATCCGGGTGCGGGTGGTGTGCGCGCGTGCGTACCACGCGCTCTTTATGCGCAACATGCTGATCCGGCCGCCGCGCGAGGAGCTGGAGCACTTCCACCCGGACTACACCATCTACAATGCCGGCTCGTTCCCGGCGAACCGCTACACGGCGGGCATGACGTCGGGCACGTCGGTGTCGATCAACTTTGCCGAGAAGGAGATGGTCATCCTGGGCACGGAGTATGCCGGCGAGATGAAGAAGGGCGTCTTCACGGTGCTCTTCTACGAGATGCCCATCAAGCACAACGTGCTGACGCTGCACTCGTCGGCCAACGAGGGCAAGGACGGCGACGTGACGCTCTTCTTTGGGCTGTCGGGCACGGGCAAGACGACGCTGTCGGCCGACCCCAACCGGCTGCTGATCGGCGACGACGAGCACTGCTGGAGCGACCGGGGCGTGTTCAACATTGAGGGCGGCGTAAGTTTTCCGGGCGTCTGTACGCGTACTGCACAGGTGGACGGCATTGCTGACAAGAGACAAAAAACAGTGCTACGCAAAGTGTGTTGGCCTGACGGCCGAGAAGGAGCCGGACATCTTTGGCGCCGTCCGCTTCGGCTCGGTGCTGGAGAACGTGGTCTTTGACCCGGAGACGCGCGTGGTCGACTACGACGACGTGACGCTGACGGAGAACACGCGCTGGTGAGTGGGACTCGGCGTGGCTGTCGTCGCTGGCGGCGGCATCTCGTGGCTAACACGTTTCGTTCGCAGCGCCTATCCCATCGAGTACATCCAGAACGCCAAGATCCCGTGCCTGTCGCCGTCGCACCCGAGCAACATCATCCTGCTGACGTGCGACGCGCGCGGCGTGCTGCCGCCCATCTCGAAGCTGAACCGGGCGCAGGTCATGTTCCACTTCATCTCGGGCTACACGTCCAAGATGGCGGGCACGGAGGTGGGCGTGACCGAGCCCGAGGCGACCTTCTCGTCGTGCTTTGCGCAGCCGTTCCTGGCGCTGCACCCGATGCGCTACGCACAGATGCTGGCCGACAAGATCGACGAGCACCAGGCCAGCGCCTGGCTGCTCAACACCGGCTGGGTCGGCGCCGGCTTCGCCCAGGGCGGCAAGCGCTGCCCGCTCAAGTACACGCGCGCCATCCTCGACGCCGTGCACTCGGGCGAGCTGGCCAAGGTCGAGTTCGAGACCTACGACGTCTTCGGCCTGCAGGTGCCCAAGACCTGCCCCGGCGTGCCGTCCGAGCTGCTCAACCCCAAGGCGGCCTGGACGGCCGGCGACGAGAGCTTCAACGCCGAGGTGCGCAAGCTCGGCGGCCTCTTCCTCGAAAACTTTAAAAAGTACGAGTCCGAGGCCACCGAGGACGTCGTCAAGGCCGGCCCCGTCCTGTAGAGCAGCGGCGTCTCCGTCTGCCCGTCTGCTTTCCTTTTCTGTTGTTGTCTGCTTCCTATCATATTAGCGTCGAAGGCGACGACCTCCCCGGGGGGGGGGGGGGGGTCGCCTTCCTGTTCCATTACGGAAAGGGTATATATCATACATGGGCGATTAGCTACAAGATCGTGAGGCAGTAGAGCCCGCGAAAGGGTCACCAGGTTGAATGAAACAAAATTGGCACTGATGACGGGAATCGAGACTCTGTGCGTGATGTGGCTATGTGGCTGTGGCTGTGGCTATGAATATGTACAACGACCTGTTCTCTTCACTCTGCGTCCTGCGCCTGTTTTTCCTTCCCACCGACAGCCACGGCCTCTGCGTCGACGTCGGTGCCAGAGTCGGAGCAAGCGGTCTGCTCTCTGTCTGCCTTGGCTGCCTCCTCTGCTTCCTCTGCCCCCTCTGCCCCCTCCTGCCCCTCCTGCCCCTCCTGCCCCTCCGTCTTCTTCACGCAGACGATCCACTTGAGGTAGCCAAACGGCCACAGGTGGCGGATCTCGCCGCTGCGCAGCTCCCAGCGGGCCACGTCGGCCGGGGCGGCGCCGCAGGTGTGCAGCAGGGCGGCGACCTCGTCGGGGGTGCGGGTGCGCAGCATGGACATCCAGCCGTCAAAGACGAGCACAAAGGGCAGGATGGGCACGAGGTAGGTGAAGACGAGCGTCATGGGCGAGCGCCAGCGCCAGGCGTAGTAGGGCGCGGTCAGCAGGATGCCGAGGCCAAAGGCGAGGGTGGTGAAAAAGGCGGATATCGAGCGGTCCTGGAGCTCAAAGATGCTGTGCGAGGGAGGCAGTCAGAAGGGCGGTCGGAGACGAGGGAGAACAGGCGGACAAGAACAAAAAAGGCCACGCTACACACCCAAAGCCGTCGCTGGTCTCGACGGTGTTGCGCAGGATGGCCGCGGCGAGCGGGTCGTCAAAGTGGTGGAAGGCGAGGTTGAAGAGGCGGAAGACGCGTGGCGGCCGCGCTGTGGACGAGGTCGAGGCCGGGTCGGTCGTCGCAAGTCCGGCAGCCGCCAGGATCGCCATCGGCTCGGCCGCGCTGGCGTCGACGGGCTCGGGCGCATAGCGCACGTTGCGGCTCTGGGCGGCGGCGGCGGCCCAGTCGTCGACGTGCGGGTGCAGGTCGGTCAGCACGAACTGGGTTGGTCGGGCGGTGGTTGTCGTCGTTGTTGTCTCGTTGATGATGCGCTCGATGCTCGGCGTCGGTCCGCCACCGCCGGCACAAAAGTCAATCATGATCCAGGGACGACTCGAGGCGGTGTCGACAGCGTCGGCGGCGTCGGCAGCGTCGGCAGCGTCAATATCGGCAGCGTCAGACGTTTCGTCGGCAGCAGCTCTCGTCCCAACCGCCTCAGTCTCGGCTTCCGTCTCGGCCAGCACCTCGTGCCGCAGCACGCCGGCCACCAGCTCGGCCGGCGATGCGTGCTGCAGGACCGGCACACGCGTGGTCCAGGCGCGCGTCAGAGCAGCCTGGACGCGGCCGCGCAGCCACGGATGGAACCTGAGGCCTGGTCAGAACATGGCTCTCTCTCTCTCTCTCTCTCTCTCTCTCTCTCGCTCGCTCGCTCGCTCGCGCTTCCCCAGACTCACCATGTCTGGTCGTCAATTTCAAAGACGTGCATGCGAGGAATGAGCGGCGCCATGGCAAAGTGCAGCAGTCGTTTAGAAGGGACAGAACTGGCCCACACCGAAATCCTGTTCTTCTTTCAGCAGAGGTCGTGTCCAGCACAAGATGCGATGCAGATAATCGCGTTGAAACCGGAGCCGTTGGAACGGTGTGGCTGAAGCGACGCACGGAAGGCACGACCTGGCGTTTCATGGGTTACGTCAATGCGCCACAGCGGCGCAGCTGAGCGGGCCTTTCCTCTTGGGATGAACCAACACGACCAACCCAATGGCAACGAGAGGCTACTCCATGGCGAAAAGAGGCTTCACGAACCACAAAGATGCCCACGCATCGGCATGGGGGACGGGCGAGCTCCAGAGACCGATGATGACGTGCGACAGCTGGTTGGAGGCTCGCACCCGAACGCGGGACCGAAAGACAGGCACGGCGCCTCAGGACGGAAAATTATTCAGCCGATCCACAGATCTGATCTCACACAACGGCTGTACGAGTACGACGATTACTCAGCAGCGCGCGGGCCGGTGAAGCGCCCCCACGCAGATTACGGAGTAGCTGCAGGCAAAGCTGAAGCCAACTCCTCTCCAGGGATGCCCGAGAACGCGCATGCAGGATCCAGCGGGTGGCCCTCGCCCGAGAATGCCTTTGCACATTGAAGGCAAACAGCAACCCTGCGGTCATTAAAACAGTCTTGGCTTGTCGCATCCTGCTGTCTCTGCGCGTCGGATGTTCTGCCCGAATAGGCGGCAACTTTCTCCACCGGCAAGTACTCGTACTATGTAGTCAGCAAGCGATGAATGCAGGGCGCATACTATGTAGGATCCCCTCCCCTTCGGAAACAAGCATGTCTCGAGTGTGGCCGGGCATCGTCTGTCGTCCCAGACCGGCGGGGCGAGTTGCCGAAAAGGGAACCTCGGCGGTAGGATTACGAGTTGGGGAGTGCAAAGTGGAAGTTCAGGGGGGGTGGGAGTAGCGAGTTGGCCTGTTGGCCCTGCAACGCCCTTCACAATCCCGGCCGGAACTGTTGCTTCCAGCAGGATGGTGCACAACCGCAGGCTTCAGCGGGCTGCAAGGACGACACCATGCGAGTTACTCGTACGGAGTACACGCTAATAACATGCCTTGGCAATAAGGCGGAAGGTCTGACAGCCCGTCCTTCCGTCGTCGGCCAGCGGTCAGGGAAGAAGGGGGCTGTTGAAGAGAGGGCAGGCAAAAGCCCGGGCGCACACTTCCGCTGAGTACGGAGTCCAAAGGACCGTGTTGGTTGAGTTGCTGGCAAGATATCTACGAGTACGCAAGATGCATACAGCACTCTCGTAGGGCCATCTCGACAGGGGCTCGCATTCAGAGGCTCGGCGCTGAGAGGCAACGCTTTCGGCCAAGGGGCGGGAATATGTAATCTGTCCGAGCTGCTGATGCTGGTCGACACGTTTTTGCTTTTATTTGGCAAGATAGCTACGACGTACTATGTAAAGTGGTCCGGCCGAACAACCGCGTAAGAGTGGGGCAAAGGTGGCATGATGTGGATTTTGCAAGATGAGAGGCAGGCAGGCAGGACTGGTTTCTTGGCCTCTCTGCACTCGTACCATGTAACATCATGCAGCCTCTCGACACGAGCAGCCCGGCCGTCTGGACGGAGCATGCTCAGCTTGCTGTCTAGCCCGACACGGCAGGATGGCAGATGGTATTTGGAATGGGGAAGAGACGGATTTCGGATCTGGCAAGTTGATTGGAGGGCGGCCAACGTTATCTCTCTCTGCCTTCCAAGATTCTCCGTCGCTCCTGTCGACGATCCGAGTGCGTGCTCCGTACGAATGCTGGTACTTGCATACCGTACATTCGCAGAGACACGGCCGGGCACCTTCTCACACACCACCACTCCGTACTCGTACTTTCCACCACTCATCCCCCATCCACACACCCCCTTCTGAATCCCGTTCCATACGGAGTAGAGGCCATGCTGGACCTCGGCTCGACCCACCCACCCTGGACGCCTTGGTGGAGCCGCCTGTATGGAATTGGGGCCTTGCGTCCGCTAAATCCGGCCAGGAACGGGTTTGGACGAAGGAGGCAGAGAGAGAGGACCAAGAGAGGGGCGGAAAGCAGAAAGGGCGGCCGGGCCAGCCAAGAAAATAAAAGGCAATCAATAAATGCCACGGTAGCGCTGCGAGATGCGAATTCCACGCGAACTTCCTGCTCAGCAGGTGGGGGGTTCAGGGCGCAGAGGGGTGTGGCGCTATTTGCGCACGGGGGTGGCTGCAGCGCACGGAGCACGAAGAGTGGGTCCGCATGCTCTTAGTATGGCGCAAGAAAGAAACATCTAGAGTAGGGATTCGGTAATGGTGTCAAGTCCGGCTGGCTGGCGTTTGTTGGCGCCGCACCGCCTTGGGATGGCCGTTCCTTCTGGAAACGATGCCAGCAGTAAGATTAGCATGCCCGCAAATAGCAGAAATTTTAAAATTCACCGGGGGGGGGGGCCTGCGACGACGGCGGCCGGGGATCCACCCTGCGCGCGTACTATCTATCTTGCATAGTACGAGTCCGAAATACGTGCCCATTGTTGTGTGAATATATATACTTGGGCCTTCTGGCTGAGGCCCCCCCCTCCCCGGGACCGCTCTCTCTTTTTCCTTTTGTCCGCACGATCCGCTCCTTTATATCCTCCGGCCTGTCCCGCCAGCTTGTCCCGATCGACAGCCAAGCCAAGCGCAACAGCAGCCTCACGAAGCAGCCTCAGCGAAGCACCAGCAGCACCATGCCTACCCAGCAGCCATCCAGCGCGTCGTCGCTGACGGCCATGGAGCCCGGCCCGTCGGCGTCGGCGTCGGCGGAGAAGGGCGGGGCGGCGCTGGCCCAGGACCTCGAGATGGGCGCACAGCCGGCGCACCGGCCGATCAGCCACTTCCGCATGATCGTGTCGCCGGCCGGGGTGACGCCCGAGGTGCTGGCGCACCAGTACCCGGGCGAGGGCACGGCCGAGTCGCCGTACGTGGTGTCGTTCCTCGACGTGGACGACCACGACCCGCAGGCGCTCCCGTCGTGGAAGAAGTGGCTCTTCACCCTCACGATGGCGTCGGCCACGCTCGCGATTGCCTTTGTCAGCTCGGCCTTTTCCGGCGGCATCTCCGAGATCATCAGCCAGTTCCACATCTCGGACGAGGTGGCCATCCTGGGCATGTCGCTCTTCGTGCTCGGCTTCGCCGTCGGCCCGCTCATCTGGGCCCCCCTGTCCGAGTACTTTGGCCGCCAGATGCTCTTCTTCGGCACCTACATGATCGTCACCGCCTTCAACGCGGGCTGTGCCGGCGCCCAGAACATCGAGACGCTCATCATCCTGCGCTTCTTCGCCGGCGCCTTCGGCTCGTCGCCGCTGACCAACGCCGGCGGCGTCATCGCCGACATGTTCTCCGCCAGCGAGCGCGGCATGGCCACCGCCATCTTTGCCGCCGCCCCCTTCCTCGGCCCCTCGCTCGGGCCCATCTGCGCAGGCTTCCTCGGCGAGTCGGCCGGCTGGCGCTGGGTCGAGGGCCTCATGGCCATCTTCACCGGCGTCATGTGGATCATCGGCACCCTCGTCGTCCCCGAGACCTACGCGCCCTACCTCCTCCGCAAGCGCGCCCAGGAGCTCTCCCGCCGCACCGGCAAGGTCTACGTCTCCCGCATGGAGGCCCACTACTACGTCCGCGGCAAGGACGGCAGCCCCCCGCCCGCCAAGCCCACCGTCGGCCACCAGCTGCGCACCGCGCTCTGCCGGCCCTGGATCCTGCTCTTCACCGAGCCCATCGTCTTCATCATCTCGCTCTACATGGCCATCATCTACGGCACCATGTACATGATGTTCGACGCCTTCCCCATCGTCTTCCAGGACAACCGCGGCTGGTCTTCCGGCATCGGCGGCCTCGCCTTCCTCGGCATCGCCGTCGGCATGGTCATTGCCGTCTTCTATGCCGGGGTCGACAACCACTACCGCTATGCCAAGATTGCAACCGCCCACAACGGCGCTGCTCCACCCGAGGCCCGTCTCTTCACCGGTGCCATCGGCGCCGTCCTCATTCCCGCCGGCCTCTTCTGGTTCGCCTGGACCAACGAGGAGCCCGTCCACTGGGCCGTGCCCATCATCGGCTCCGGCTTCTTTGCTGCCGGCCTCGTCCTCGTCTTCCTCAGCTTGATGAACTACCTGGTCGACACCTACGTCGTCTTTGCTGCCTCTTGTCTGGCTGCCAACGCCGTCCTCCGTTCGCTCTTTGGAGCCGCCTTTCCCCTGTTTACAACATGTGAGTATCCTGTCTCTCCCCTCCCTCCTCCCCCTCCCCGTCCTCTACCTCTCCTCCCCCCTCTAACATCCCCAGACATGTACGAGAACCTCGGCCTCCACTGGGCCGCCTCCATCCCCGCCTTCCTGGCCCTCGCCTGCCTGCCCTTCCCTTTCCTCTTCATGCGCTACGGCGAGGCCATCCGCATGCGCTGCAAGTTCGCCGCCGAGGCCGCCGAGATCCTCGCCCGCATGCGCCAGGTCCACGTGCCCGCCGCGCCCGCCACGCCGCTCGACGAGGACGCCGCCATCCACGAGGCCAACGCCCACGAGCTCGAGCGCCGCCTCACCCGCGCCAGCCACGCCAGCCGCGCCAGCCGTGCCAGCCGCCTCAGCCGTCGCCTGTCCAACGCCCTGCACAGCAGCGCAGAGAAGTCGAGCGACTGAGCGTGTCAGCTGTAGTCCTTCCTTTGGAAATATTAACCCCCCCCCCCCCCCCCCTTGAAATCACTGCCCTTCCCTTGTCGGCTTTTTTACTCTCTCTTTTCAATCGACTCGTCGAATCCATCGACCCTCTTCCTTTCCGCTTCCTTTCCTATTTCCCTTTTTCCTTTTGGGTTGCTTCTGTCGTGTCAGCGCACAGAACACGGCCGGGTGGCTATGTCATCGTTGCTTTGTCGGTTTGGAGCATCCGCCGAGATTCGGGACGGATCCGTATAGACGTTTCTTGTATTGCACAGCCGGCGTTATTTGGATGGAACAACAACAAGCACAATACCCTGCTCGATCCTGTCTTCACAAGGTCGCGGGAGGGAAAGGGCGCCGTGATGAAAACAGACAGCTCATGTGCTTATACCTTTTTTAATAGACTGAGGCATAGAGCTTGGCGATAGCCGGAATAATAGACTGCCACAGGGAATGCAAGTGTCTGAACATGAAAGAGTGACGTTTGCTTGTCGTAAAAGAGATGTGCTCACGTGACCTTCCATGTCGGCAAGTGCTAGTCCCGATCTGGAAATCAGCTATCGCAGAAAAAAGTGCCCTTTCGACAAAAAGCCCCCCCCAAGACCTGCCGATGCAGACACGGCAGTCTCGGGGGCCATGCACACGCAGCCTCGCGCATAGCACAGCCAGCGCCGCGGCCGAGACACACACACACACACACACACACACGTGGGACATGTCGCTCTACCACGAGGCGGCAGCGGCCCTGACGGCGCCGGCAGCCGACGGCGGCAACCTGAAGACGCGTATCTTTGGGCCACGAAGCGGCGACGGCAGGCCGGCCAAGGGTCCCGGCGAAAAGGACGCCGGCAGCCGCAGGCCCAAGGCGGCACCGCCGGCACAGGTGTATGCGCTGGCGATGGAGACGGCCAAGTGGAGCGCGGTGCTGAGCGAGGTCGTCGACGGATCCGGGCTGCTGGTCCACGAGCGACAGCGGCTGCCATCGCCCGTCATGGCGCTGCTGCTGGTCCACGACCTGCTGCTGGCCCGCTCGGGCATCCGCCTGCCGCCCGAGCACGGCCTGCACGCCGCCGTGGCCCGCCACAAGGCCCGCCTGGCCGCCGAGCTGACCCGCGCCCGCCTGCGTCGGCGCGCCGCCTCCGTCGACGAGCTGCGCGGCCAGGTCGAACGGGCTGCAGCAGCCGCTGCCTCGGCCGGCGGAGGCGCCCCGGCCACGCGCTGGATCCGCGTCAACACCCTCCGCTCCACCCTCGCCGCCCAGCTGGCCTCCACCTTTGCCGCCTACCGCCGCGTGTCCGACCTGCCCGAGCTGTGGGCCCCGGCCGCGCCCGACGACGACGACACCGCCGGCTGCCGGCGCATCTATGTCGACGCCAACGTCCCCGACCTCGTCGCCGTCCCCGTGGCCCCCTCGTCCGCGTCGTCTGCCTCGGCCGACCTCACCCGCTCCGACGCCTACCGCTCCGGCGCCATCATCTTCCAGGACAAGGCCTCCTGCTTCCCGGCCTATCTGCTCGATCCTGCTGCCGTCTTTGCCACCACGGCCGGCGATCCTGCCCACGTCCATCTCGTCGACGCCTGTGCTGCTCCCGGCAACAAGACCAGCCACCTGGCCGCCCTCGCCCGCCCCCTGCTCGTCCGGCCGCGTCCCTGCATCTTTGCCTTTGAAAAGGACCCGCGCCGCGCAAAGACGCTGCAGTCTATGCTTCGCACCGCCGACGCCCTCGACATGACCACCGTCGCCGCCGGCCAGGACTTCCTGCAGGTCGACCCGTCCGCCGATCGCTACCGCCACGTGCGCGCCCTGCTGCTGGACCCCAGCTGCTCTGGCAGCGGCATCGTCGGCCGCGACGCCATGCCTGTCCTGCACCTGCCCAAGGATGTCGCCGATGTCGCCGTCGCCCAGCCAAAGGGAGCCAAGAAGCGCAAGCGGCCGGTCGGCGGGCCGTCAGACAAGCCAGCCAAGGGCCGCCAGGCGGCTGGCCCTGTTGCCGGGAGCAGCACTGCCACCCCCGGGACGACGACCGCCACAGAGACAGACGCTGATCCGGCCCGTCTCGCTGCCCTCGCCGCCTTCCAGCTCACTCTGCTGCTGCATGCCTTCCGCTTCCCAGCCGCCCGTCGCATCACCTACTCCACCTGCTCTGTGCATGCCCAGGAGAACGAACAGGTCGTCGTGCGCGCCCTGGCTGCCGCCTCCAAAAACTCCGGCTGGCGTCTGCTGCGTCGGGATGAACAGGTCGCCGGAATGCGCGCCTGGTCAGTGCGCGGAGACCCGGCTGCCGCCCGGAACATCGACGGCGTCGACGACCACAGCTTTGATGCTGCCGCTGTGGCCGATGCCTGCATCCGCTCCTATCCAGACGATACCGAGCGTGGCGTCATGGGCTTCTTTGTGGCCGCGTTTGTGCGTGACGACGAAGCTGCTGTCGCTGCTGCTGCTGCTGCTGCTGTCACTGCTGCTGTCGTGGACGAGCCAGACAACAACAGTGAATGGGGTGGCTTCGACGATTGAGAGCCGTTCAAACTAGCCACCGATGGTTCACAACAAGTTTGTACAGCCATGGTCAGGACGCCATTATACGATAGGTCATGTTGCTTTGTATTGTAATCCAAAAAAGAAGAGCAAGTGTCAAAATAGAATGTCTCCTATCGGAGGCCAAGAAAGAAGAAGAAATGCCCCCACGAGGGAACGAGATACAACATGTGTGCATATATGTATATATATACGACGTGAAAGGGTCAAGATACTATTTCCAAAACGAACAAAAGAAGAGAGAACAAGAGAAGGGGCGTTGGACCTCATCTGCCAGCATTTTTGTCCTTCCTATTGGGAGCGAAACACCTGCCAAAATCATGACATCGTGAACTTCAGATAAAGCAAAGCAAATACAAAGAATCGAAGAATCGACGAAGGACAAAGGTCGGCGTGTCCTGTTGGCAACTCAGAAGTGCAGGTGCTTGTGGCGGCGCACGTGTTCCTGTCGGGCAATCAACAACGAGCCGCTGGGCTCGGCAGTGGCCGTTGTCGTTGTCGTCCGGTAGATGGTCGACGTCAGCGTCGTGGTCGGTTTGGTCGTGAACGTGACCGTGGTCGTCGGCTGAGACCCGCAGCCGGTGCCGCCGCGGCTGCGCTGCTGCTCGGTGTAGGCTTGGGCAAGAGTGGTCTCGGAGACAGCGGCGCCCACCACGACGCTCAGGTCGCCAGCAGGGGCGGTGGCGGTGGCGGCCGCAGGCGTCGACGAGTTGGTGTAGTGATGGTGGGTCACAAAGCTGTGTGAGGTCTTGGTCGACCCCGGGCCAACGATGATGTAGATGGTCGATGTGGTGTTGTGGTAGAAGAATGGGGAGGGCGAGGACGACGGGAGAGAAAGGCTTGTGGTGAGAGTGGCAGCCTTGGTCGTGGCGGAGTTGGAAACGGCAGGCAAGGATGTGAACGAGGAAGACGTGGATGAGACAACAGCCACAGTCTCTGAGGAGTTGGTAGGGTCTGAGACAGAGGAGACTGGGGAGATCGAATTGGGAATTACCACAGTACCAACGACCACGGCTGCAGCAGAACTGTCTGAGGATGAAGCAGACGATGCAGACGAAGAAGACGAAGCAGAAGAAGAGGACGAAGACTGCGAAGCAGACGAAGCAGACGTAACCGAAGCAGACGTAGCCGAAGCAGACATAGAAGATGAAGCGGATATGGCAGACGAAGCGGATATGGCAGACGAAGCAGACGAAGCAGAGGCAGTTACAGCAGCCGTCTTAGCAGTCGTCGTCGCACTCGTTGCAGCACTCGTCGTAGCACTCGTCGCAGCCGTGGCAGCCGTCTCGTCTGAGCCCGTGCCGTACTGCCACCCAAAGAGGGGGTTGCTGCCCGGCAGGGCGGCGAGCGAGCCGTCAATGACCTCCGGGGTGGGGTTGGAGATGCTGCAGTCGCCGTCGAGCACGGTCTCGACGCCGGGGCACTTGTCCATGCCAGAGTCGCCGGCATCGCACGTGTCGATGATGTGCTGCAGCACGTCCGTGTCCCAGGCAGCCAGAAAGTCGCCGTGCAGCGAAAAGCCCGCGGCATCGCCATTGGCCAGCACAAACGGCTGCGAGCCGTCGTTGGGCGTCCAGCGGTCGATGAAGAGCGGCGTGTTCCAGTACATTTCGTAAAAGAGGTGCGGCGTGTGCACCCAGCCGCTTGGGCAGTCCTGCTTGCCGTCGCCCGCGTCCGTGGGAAACTGCATGTTGGAGCCGTGGCTCGTCAGCCCGGCCTCGGGATTGTAGCACGACGGGAAGTGCAGGTCTGCCCGCAGCGGCGACGCATAGCCATCGCACTCGGCAAACGGGAAGCCCGCACCCGCACCCTTGTTGCCCGTGTCCTGGATGCCTGCCATCGAGCCGTCGGAGTCGACCGGGTACGACGGCGGGTCGTAGCTCGACCGCGGACATGTGAACTGCGCCGGCTGGATCGTGCCCTCCGACGGGTCCAGCACGTCGTTGCCCGTGGCCGGCGCCGTCTTCTTCGTTGCGTCGCCGCTGACCATCTGCAGACCGACCGGGAAGGCCGTGATGTTGTCATTGGTGGCCTCGAAGCTGGGAGAATATTAGCGGGTTGTCAACAGAAGACGAGAAAAGAAGAGGTCCAGACTTACAAGTAGTACACGTTCATGTAAAACAGCGGCACCGGCTCAAACGAGCCGTTGTTGGTGTCGTGGAAGTACAGCGACGGCATCCAGTACGCGCTCTTGTCCGCGGCAATGTCGGCCGTGCTGCATGTCGACTCGAGCATCGACTCGCCCGTGGCCGAGTTGCCAAACGCGTTGCCGCCATGGACGGTGTGCACATGCGACGCCGCTGTCCCCGGGCTGATAATGGGGTCAGATCGGCCTTGGGTCAGAGGCCCGTCGCCGTGGAAGTGCAGGACGGCAAACGTGCGCGAGTCTTTGGCAGAGGCAATGGGAGCCAGTGCAGCCATCAGCATGGCCAGAGTCGTCGGGAGCTGCATGGCGGTATACCAATAGAACTCGAAAAGGTGTGTGGAATTCTCTACGTAGTTGGAAAGGCGCTTCAACAACTGGTGTGTCGGTAGTGTTCCGATATATGGCAGCCAGAGAAGGAAACGTGCTGTAGCCGGAGCACCAAAATGGTTGAAACAACAAAGAAGGCAAGGTTGGGACAGGCAAGCCTGACAGTTGTAAGGGAAAGTGGTGTGAATGGAGATATCCACGAAGATAACGAGATGCAAACAAAGAGGGCAGATCTTGCTTCAAGCTGACAAGGAGTGAACACAGCGGAAGATGAAAAGGAGAGACGGTAGAATGGAAACGGCCAGCCACGAGAAGATGAAGCCGGAAGAGAAAGCGACGAGAGAACGGGGCGAGGGCGCGGAGACAGAAGAAGGAAAGGGCTAATAGAACGAGGCCAAGCAAGGGCTTAAGAGGGCGCGAAAAACAAATGCCATCCAGACTTGGCAGCCCTGCAGTGGACAGGCTAGGCTGCAAGAGACATGGTGAAGCTGAGGACGGACATGTATCTTGGTTTGTTAGTCCGTTGGTAACACTGGCTGGCATATGCGCCACTGCGGGTAAATTTGTGTTTTGGCTGTCTGGGTGGGTATCGACAACGGTCCGTCGTTTGCGATGTGGACCAGGGGGCTCGATCTAGACGCCGGGACGCCATAGCGAGAAAGAATGAGAGAGCTGGCGAAAGAAGCAACATTTCTTGGCCAAATTGCACTTATGCAGGGGTGGACGGCAGAATGCAAGACTCGCCGGACGCAGAGGACTGTCCCCCCAGCGAAAGCCCGTCCTGAGCTCGAGATTGTCGGGTATCATGCATCGTCACGGGCGAAAACAGACGAGCTGGCCTCCACTCGCTATTCGTCCCGGGTCGCACGTCGTGCGAAGGCTTTGACCAGACGGTCGTCCAGCTGTCTTGGATAAATTGCGACCGGATACAACACCCGAAACCCAAAGATTGTCTCAATCCCACAGGCTCCGACCCGAACAGCTGAAGCCGGTCTCGTGCAAAGTGCTCTGCATCGCTTTCGGTCCCAAGATTCAGCCCTGGCGTCGATGCCTGAAACTTTGTTTGTCCGCACCCCTGTCGAATCTCAGAGGGGGCCCTGTCAGCTGCTCCCTTCCCCGAAAAGAGGGGCCCTTCCCCTGAACCGCTGCCCCTGGGTGAAACGCTCCATGAAAATCCCTGGCCACTCCATTGGCGACAGAGAAAGGCCAAGTTAACCTTATTTTCCGCATCCAGCTTAGCGGACTTGGTCCGCCTGCAAGAGGGATCTGCCCGGTCAGGTCCCAATGGCCTTCGGTCCCGAATCAGCCGGATGGCATCTCCGGCCTATTATGTATGGAGACGGCCAAGGACGCTTGCTGTTTGGCATCGGTGCAGGATGTTCTTGGTTGAGACCATCCTTCTCTGTCATCCGGAGGATTGTGAATGAAAGAAAAGGGGGCAGTGGGTGGAACAGCAGGCGCGTGGGCAAAATAAGCATGACAGCACTGCAGCAAGGGATGAGAGGAAAAAGGGGGGACAGGAACGGCCAAGTGCGAAAAGATGGAGATGAAGTCTGGAAAATTGGGAGACTAAAAAAAAACACGTACAGCAGCGGGTATTCGCTGGTCGTCACCGACCCAACTACTAATCCGCCGATTACTGGTTTAACTAGGGGAGAGCGGACGGGATCCCGTGCTTTCCAGTATCTATGGCCGTACGTGGAGGAAGGAGCAAACAGTCGCGCTTATGTAGCCAACTGTGCGTCTTCCAACCAAGGCTGTAGACGTCTCTATGACTCATCATTGTCCACTGCAGCAGGCAACGCAATAAAGTTGTCCAATTTGTCCATTTGTCCATTTGTCCGTATACACTCAAACAGATGCAGATATACAATAATCAAGATACATCGCCAGTCCTCCCCTTCGCCCTGCCATCTGCTGTCTGCGCCCGTCTCCGTCTCGGCCACTCCTCGTCTGCCTCTATTAGTATGTTGGTATGTCCGCCTGCCAGTCTGCCAGTCTGCCAATCTGTCTGGCTCCATCATCCCCATCTATGTCTACCGCCTCCTCTTCCCCCTACATGTGCTCCACCGGCTCCTCCGGCAGCAACTCCTCAGCCGGCCGCGGCGGCTTGAGGCCCTGCCCCGGCATATTCACGATCCCGTTGAACGTAAAGGTAAAGTAGACCAGCAGCACAAAACCGACCACCTGCAGGCCCTTGAACGTCTCCCACCCGAGGCTGAGCGACACCAGCCAGATGAACAGGGTCCGGCACGTGTCGATGGTCGACCGCGACGTGGCGCTGACCGACTGCGTCACTGACAGGCCGAAAAAGTTGAAGCCGCCGATGCTCACCATGATCAGCAGGCTGGACACCAGGATCCGTGGGTCTGCCGACATCTGCTGCCAGCCCGCCACCATGTCAAAGTAGCCTAGCCGCCCGCCCTCGGTGCGGCCCACCGCCAGGTGCAGCACCACCATGCCCAGCACCGTCACCGCCAGCCCGAACATGCCCTCGTAGCCGACCATGGTGAGCGGCGCCACCGTCGACCGCTCGAGGATCCATTCCTCCAGCACAAACTGCGTCGCCGTGAAGATCTGCGCTCCCGCGATGAGCAGCACCCCGATGATGACCCGCAGCGCCTCCGTGCCGGGATCGGCCACGGCGGCGGCAGCATCGACGGTCGAGCCGTCCGAGGCATTGGTCGAGCTGTCCGCCGACATGGCACCCGCCAGCCCGACCACCGCCACGCCCGTCACCACGCCCGCCAGCGACAGCCACTGGTACAGGAACAGGTGCCGCCGCAGGAACAGCACGCTGAACAGGCCCACAAACAGCACCAGCGCGCCCCGCGTCATCTGGTAGATCGACGCCGCCACCAGCAGCAGCCCCGCGTTCATCAGCGTCGTGCCCATGATGTCGCAGATCGACGGCAGCGCCAGCAGCAGGACCGCAAACCCGCGCAGCTCGCCCACCGCCCGCGGTGCCGGCTTGCTGCCGTTCAAGGCCGTCGTCGAGCGGATGCTCGCCGCGTCGCCGTTGTCGTCGTCTGCCGAGCCGTCAACCACGCCCTCGTCCGCCGTACGCACGGGCTGGTATCCGTCCTCCGCAGCCGTCGACTCGCCGCTCACATAGCGCCGGTACAGTGCCATCAGCCCGATCACGAGCCAGCAGCCCATCTCGCCGACAAACATCTGCGCCGTCTGGAGCACCGGCTGCTCAAAAAGCACATGCTTCTTCGGGTCGGGGTCGTCGCAGTTGCGAACGCACTGGTTGTCCTGCAAAGCGAGCACACGTGTGTCAGCGGCTCGTCTTGTCTGTGTTTAGGCTGATGAAAAGAGCAAAAGAAAGCCCCAACCTGGTACTTGGTCAGGAGCGTGTTGCACACGCCCGTGAGCAGCATCATCGCCACGAGGACGGGGACGAAGGGCTTGGAGGCCATGATGGAAATGAGCGATGCTCGGAACGATAGATAGACGGCAGGGGATATGGCGATGCAGGGGGGAGAAAAGCTTTCCTCCTCTTGATAATGATCGATTGCAGACGCAGAAGAGAGCGTAAATAGGACCAGATCGGGGTGTCAAGGGAGAAGGGGCGATAAAGAGAGCAAGAGCGCCCGCAGTCGGTTTCCCTTTGTGCAGAGAGTGCCTAGTCCTGCTCGGCACTATCGCACTATCTGTCTGCTTCCGTCGTCTATGTTGTTTGTCTATCTGATTCGTCCGACTTCTTGATTGATAGGGATCCGTGTTGCAGACGGAAAGAGCTGGGGATTCACCGGCTGACTGAGGCACGAGACGGGGCGAAACAGGTCACATGCTGCTCCGTATTGTGGCTGAAGTGGGTCCCGAGCCACCTCTGGCGATAGGGAACCTGGATGGCCTGTGTCGGACGTCACCAGGCTGCCACGAACAGTCTGTTCTCGTAAGACTCTCCTTTTTCTTGCGCTCTGGTATATTATAAAATTTCCTGCCCCTGCAACCCCCTATGAGATTTTGTGGCGCAATAATTGAAATGGGAGGTATTGTTAAGGCAGAAAGGTTATTTGGGGGATAAGATCTCGCCGAACAAAAATAGCTTCTATAAATGCTTAAAAATAGCTATCGTGAAGTTGTGCTTTCTTTGAACCTTTATGGCGTCTGGATTACCTTTTTCTACCTTTTTTGAACAATATAAGCTATAGGATTTGCTTAGACCAATTCTTCCGAATGAAAACAGCGAGTTCATTTAATTATACCACAGAATTTGTCCAAGACGATATCCCACAGCATCCGCTAAAAAAGGCCAAACATTTCCTACAATGCGGTGTCGGGGGTGATCATTTTAATATCAAATTCACATACGCCCGAGACTTGCCGTGTAAACTAGACATACGAAGAGCCGCTGTACCGGACAGGATCTGGCAATTGTCATATCTAATATACATCGGAATCACCTACAAAGCAGCATTGTAACTACGTGCCACCACAGCTCTTCCTGAATCTTGGGGGTTTTGGCTTCATGTGCCGCATTGATCATTCACACCGGCAAATCAACACGTCGCTCGGGTTTGGTAATGCTGAATTTTCTCCAAAAGGCCCCCCTCCCGATAGTCTACGAGTACGAACAAAACAAGTACACCAAGGCAATAACAGGCTAGAAAAAAGAAACACCATGCTTTAACAAAATGCCGCTAGCGCTCTGCCTGACCAGGCCCCCCCAACCAAAAACGCCTACTTGACCGCCTCCTTGGCCGTTTCCACGTCGGCCACCTTCTCCTTTGGCTTTTTCCCCTCGAGGTTGTTGTAGTGGTTGATTCCCAGCACCCGATCCCGTGCCAGCTTTTCGTAGTCTTCGTTTGTCAACGGCACGCCCTCTATGCCCTTGATCCGCTTGCCCTCAAAAAACATGCCGAGGCCGCCGACGGCACCGGAGATGCAGCCCAGGGCCACAAACAGACCAGTCGACCAGGACGGTCGGTTGTGGCGGTTCAAGCCCCACATGAAGCCGGACAGCACGCACTGCAGGAAGGTGTTGCTCGCGTTCATCCAGAGGACAAAGTCGATGCGCCACAGCTTGGTTGGCGGCGCACGCTCGCCGGTCAGCGGCACATCGGGGATCTTGGATTCGGGAAACGGAATGGCGCTCCGCGGCGTGTCCGCGGGGATGTTGGTAAGGCCGACGTCGATGGGCAGGTTCTCGGAGCCGGGCAGGCGGATCCAGCCGCGGTGAACGCCAGCGAGGCGGCGGAGGGCGAGCTCCTTCTTGGCCAGGCGGAAGCGCAGCAGGTAGAACAGGTCGCGCAGCCGCCAGGGCGCCATGCCGAAGCCGGTGACGCAGAAGAGCGCGTTGAGGATCTGCGAGTCGATCTCGACCCAGATGCGCCGCGGCGAGTTGATGTTGCCGCAGCTCGGGTGGCACATGGCCGGGCTGGCATTGAGCAGCAGGAAGAACAGCATGGCGCCCCAGCCGACGACGTTGAGGCCGTACACGACGACCAGGAAGCCGACCGGCGTGCGCACGTACTCCCAAAAGGCGATGGCGGCATGGCGCATGTTTTCCTTCTTGGTGTACTGCGGCGGGAAGTGATAGCCGTTCTCGTACTCCCGGCCCGCGTCTGCGTCGACGGCAGCATTGTGCGCATCGGCGGCCACCCTGGCAGCGGTCTTGTCGTCCGGCCCGCTGCCGGCCTCGTGCGAATCCGTCGTTGCCAGGATCGTTGCCTCATCCGACTTTGCCACCGACTTTGTCACCGACTTGCTGCTGTCCTCTCGGCAGCGATCCTGCTCGACGGACAGCGACGCCTGCTGGTGCTCCTCCAGGATCTCCAGCGTCGTGTCCTCCGTCCGGGCGATGCCCATCCGCTGCTGCTGGGTGGGAGGCCCCGTCCGGTCGCCGCTGGCGCTGGAGACTGACGATCGTGTGCGCCCGGTGCTCGACCGCGTGCGGCCAGTGCTCGACCGCGTGCGCCCGGCGACAAACATGGACGACGTGATGTCTGCGGTGGCGCCGAGGAAGCCTGGGGGCAGTTCGGCCTCCTGAAAGCTTTTCGAGAGCCGTCGCGGCAGAGCGGAGGCGTTTGAGAAGCGGCGTTCGCGAACAGGAGCTGCGCTGTCTGGGCCGTCCGAGGGGGTGGAGGAGCCAGGCCTGGGGGTCATCTCGATGGCCACCTTGGGAAACGAGTCGAGTCCCGGAGAGCCAGAGCCAGCGGCCGAGCCAGAGCCAGGTGGTCCTGCCATGGCGAGGTGGCGACTTTTGTCGCGACTCGGAGGGCGAGGGGGCGAGAAGGACTCGTCGTGCGTCGAGTTCCGTGACACTACTGGTGGCGAGCAGGAAACAACCGAGACTGGAAGGTTTTGAGTGATATACAGAGGGAAATAAGTGGGCAGATTAAGGAAATAAGAATAAGGGGCGCAATCTCAGATCTGGGATGCGGAGCAACAATGCGAGCGGGAGACCAGAACAACACAAGAGGTCTGCAGAATATGCAACAGAACGAGAGGCGCGGGAAATGAAGTGCGAATTGAGGGGATAGGATCCGCGGTGACAGCGGGACTCGCAGTTGACAACCTTGCTTTTTGCTCTTTCTTTACGACAGATACTCAATTGCCAAAGGCGCTTACTGTGCGAATGTACAATCTTATCAGCGACGACTGCAGAAATTTTAGTATCGTACATACATACATGAATACCGATTGCGACCTTCCTATAGAGTGGGCACGGGATACGCCGGCGCCCTGGAACCCTCCCTGTCCTCTCCGCTTATCACGAATACGGACAACGGACAATATCATGCTCCGTGCCAGAGACTTATGCGCACTGACGTCAACGGGCCTCTGCATCACGTGACGTTCCTGAGAATTTGGGGCTGCCAGGCGGAAAAAAACGCCACCATTGCCAGGCACACGAGTTTTGCGAGATACGAACCCGATCGGCCAGTGCTGCTTTTCGCCACAGAAGCTGGGCCGTAACCTCTCCAACATGACAGCGGGAGGCGTCCGGAGCCACTTTCGGCATCTGGCGGATGTGGTGCGGAACAATCTGGAAAACCAACAGGACTGGACACAGCTGCAGATTCATAATGATGACGAGGACGAGGACGATGGTGACAGCCGCGATGGGCCGGGCGGCAAGCGGATCCTGCTCTCGGGGCTGCCGCCGCGCCGCGTGTACATCCACCCCGACGAGCAGATCGAGCTCATGCGCGCCGAGCGAGCTCTCGGCAACGGCCGCCGCATCGTGCAGCCGCCCGAGTACGAGTGGGTGCTGCCGGTGCACCTGACGGAGACACCCTCGATCAGCCAGTTTGCCGCCGTATTTGATTCGATCGCCGCGCTTCCACCTGCCGCAGTCAGGGCCGAGGCGGCGTCCCCGGCCGAGGGCGAGGGGCAGGAGACGGCAGCCCAGTGGAAGAAGTGGCGCAACGCCAAGCGTGGCAAGCGCCTGCTGCTCGCCATCGTCCAGGACGACTCGACTGTCGTCTACTATGTCGTGCAGGACGGCATCGTGAAGCCGAGACAGAACTGAGCGATGCGGAGGGGCGGAGGGGCGGAGGGACGGAGGAGAGGAGGCGAGAGAGGCGGCAAAGCCAAGCTGCCCTCGCGGTTGCTTATTTACACAGCTTCCAGCTACAGCAATGCTTTTCTTTACAGACACCCTATTCTCATGAGGCATGGCGTTGATACCCCCTGCTTACGGCTTGAAGACGACCTTTTGCACCTTTCTGTCGTCGAACAGCGCATACCCCTCCACGGCGCTCGTCAGCGGCATGATCTTGTCGAACATGAAGCTGTAATGGCCGGGTCAGCTCAAGTGGCAATACGTTTCGATGGGCAGGCTCCCCTACCCCAACTTGTCCTGGTTCTTTGCCAAAACCTCCAGTGCTTCTGGGAAGATGGAGCGCACCGGGCAGCGTCCCTGCTGGAAGCGCACGTTTTTTCTAAGGGGAGAGTGAGCAGCGAGGACAGAAACGGCGAGGACAGGGATAGGAAGAGGCTCACCTGTATCCATCGTTTGCGGTCCAGGGGATCTGACGAGGGGGGGAAGGGGGCATTGTCAGCAAGCACGGAACCGGCCTGGCGGGCTCTGTGGACTTGCCTCTGCGTTGTGGACGCCGATGGAGCTGATGGCGCCAAAGGGGCGGATGAGGTCGTAGGCGGTGCGCAGGGCTGGGCTGAGGCCGACGACCTCGATGACGGCGTCGGCGCCGTGGCCGCCGGACGCCTCGCGCACGCGGCGCAGCATGTGGTCGCGGTCCGTGGCAAAGTTGAGGGGCTCGGCGCCGAGCTGGCGGGCCAGGTCGAGGCGGCTGTCGACGCTGTCGACGGCAAAGACGTGCCGGGGCTTGTACTCGAGGGCGGCGATGATGGCGCAGAGGCCGACGGGCCCGCAGCCGACGACGACGACGACGGCCTCGCCGGGCTGGACGGTGGGCGCGAGCAGGTGGAAGGCGTTGCGGGCGCCAAAGAAGCCGGTGGGGAAGATGTCGGCCATGAGGACGAGAGCCTCGTCGTTGACGGCGGCCGGCGCCGGCAACACCGTGCCGTCGGCCCAGGGAACCCGGACAAACTCGGCCTGGCCGCCGTCCAGCCGCGGAGACCCAAACAGCAGGCTGTGCTCGCAGCGCGAAGAGAAGCCGTGCTGGCAGTAGAAGCACTCCATGCTGGAGAGGAGGGGAAGGGGGGAGTGATTTTCAGCAAAGACCGGAACCGACGAGAGAGAGAGTGCAGATCCTACCAGGACGTGGTGAAGGGCGAGACGACCTTGTCGCCGACCCGGACGGTCTTGACGGCCGAGCCCGCCTCGACGACGGTGCCGACAAACTCGTGGCCCATGACAAAGCCCGGCGTGGTCGTCTCTAGGCCGCGAAAGACGTGCAGCTCGCTGTCGGAGAGTCAGTCTATGCGCGCGCTCTCCCTCTCTCCAAACGGCCAGGGCGAAACATACGATCCGCACAGGGCGGTGGCCTGGACCCGGACGATAATGTCCTTGTCGGATTGCACTGCGGCAGGACGAGGCGGTTAGAGCAGGACCGAGCATGCATCTACATCTATCCGCCCTGGATGGAGCTTACGCTGTGGTACTGGGCGATCCTGCACGGAGATCTTGTGCGGACCGTCAAAGACGACCGCCTTCATAGTCTTTGTAGCCATGGCGAGACGATTGGCAGATGGGCAGTGCAGTTTTGCTTCTCGTTCTGGCCTCGTTTTGCCCTTTTTTTTTTTTAAATTTCGCTCTCTCGTCGTCTTTCGCTCTTTCTTGCTCTACGCTCTGGCTGGCCTGATGATTATGTCGCGCATGCGATTAGCCGGGACTACGACCCCTCTTTGGTTGGATTACTCAAAAGCGAAGCTGTAGGCGAGGCCGCTACCGTTTTGGGTACTAGTTGCGGCAGAGTGCTTTGGCTCCTTTTTGATTCTGCCCTCAACACCGTCCAAGCAGGCCATTGTGTGCCTATTTGCGCTGGGCTGGCGCCGTCGCCGTGTCACCAATGGCACCACCAGCCGAGGCCAGGGAGGGAAATGAAGCGGCAGTGACAGACGTATCCACGAGACCAGGGCCGTCCGCAGCAGACCGGTGGACAGACCGGTACATATGTAGGCAGACCGACAGATTGGAAAAGAGCACGAGTGCTGCGTACTCGTACATGGGCAGACCCAGGTGTCCCTGGCCTGGCTTTGCCGAGCTTTGTGTGCAGGAATCGGAGCGGGCACGTGAGAGCTTCCTCGGCGGCTTACGTACTCGCGCAGGGATTGCGGATTTCTCCGTCGTTAGTAGAATAGCCAGACATTTTTTTTTTTTTTTTACGCGTCGCATCGCCAGCCGTGGGCGGTGGCTGAGCGGCAGGGCGTAGGCAATTACTCGTACATTATAAGACACATAGTACAGGCCCGCAGTGTGACGGAGAGCCACCCCTGCCCCTGTCTCTGCTCCTGAAGAGGGCTGATGAGGCTTTTCCTCGTACTATGCACGATACTGATGAGCGTCGTCGTCGTCGTCAGCAGCCCCCAGTAGCATTCGTAATTTGCATCTGCTGGTATCTTACGAGTCGAGTCCCCGTCCTCCCCACAAGAAATGTTTAAATGTTTCACGTTTCTGCCTCGGGACAATTTCCGCCAGGGACGGACAGCGGTTCCCCCCTTATTAGCCGGTCCCCAGTCCGCAGCCGTTTACCGGTTGACACATCTTATAAGATACAACCGTCATGTATCTCATCTTCGTGTTTTTATGCTTGGGCTGGGCCGTCGCTGCGGCTCTCTCTCCGGCAAAGTGCTGGTCTTGTCCGTCATTGGCGGCTGGATTCATCCTGCGTATGCAAATATGCACTCATTGCAGTAGGGACGACAACAAGACTAGGATGCTACCGGCAAGGAGCCCTTATCTCGTACCGGTCCCCTCTTGTTCATCCTTCTGTTGGGCTGCCATGTCCAGCCAAATGGCTCGGCAGTTTTTTATGTCTTCTTCTTTTTTTCTTTTTTTTTCTATTCTTTCACCCTTTCCTTGGCTTACTATTTCTGTTTCCCATTTCGTCTGGCTGTCCGGCTTGGCCGCTTTTGCTGCCAGCCGTATTTTCCCGTTTCTAAGATACATAGTACCGTGCCAGAGAACAGTATTGCTGACTCTCTCTTTTTTCCTGTGTCATGGGAATCGATCGACAGTGGGAAAGACTGGGGACTATCATGTACTAGGCCGATCACGACGCGATACAGTAACTCCGGTTTCTAAGAGGCCTTTTTTTTTCCTGTCCTTTTTCGTGAAAAGGCGGTCACTGGCCCACTACGAGTAGAGCACCTGCGCTTTCTGGCCCATCTGGCCCATACTCTGTAGGGCATTTTCGGCTTTTGCCAGACGTCGTGGCTTTCAGCTCTGACTCCAGCTCTGGCTGAACCGACGGTGGAGTTCCTGGCAGGCGAGATGCGCCGTTTTTTTTTCGGTTTTGGGCACAAAGAGGCACTGGCACTGCAGGGTATCTTGGGTCGTATCACGGCAGCATTCGCGGCAAATGAGCCGCAAAAACAAGAGGTGGGGCCTCTCGACTGCAGCCATCTGCGAGCCGATTATCTTACGACAGACGGCTCGTATACTACCATGTATGCATGTACTCGTACATTGATGGTCCTTCTGCCGCTGCTGGTCACCCCCCCTAATGAGACCTCTTTTGCTGATTGTCCTCAGACAGATCCATGTCTCTTTCTCCTTGCCTCCCTGCCTCGGTGGCCTTGCTGCTTCGGCGCTGATCTTTTTCCAAGCTACCACGTATCTTCTCCGTACAATCGGCATCTTCAAGGACGCTTTCTCCTCTTCGGTGTCAGCTGAGACACTACTCTCGTTGCAGTAAAGATTTGGCTGCGCGGCCTGGTGGCTGCCATACGCTGTAGTCCAATAAGATGCCCCTGACCGTCCCCATCCACCCCCCTCTCGTTAATTTGCGGATGTTTTTCTCTTTTCCTCCATTTGTCTTTTCCTCTGCTTTTTTGTTCTTCCCGCCTCTCCCTCCTTCTTTTTCTCCTTTTCCTATTTCTTCTCCTCCTCTCTTTTTTTTTTCTTTTCTTTTTTTTTTCCCCCCCCCCCCCCCCCCCCCCCCCCCCCCCCCCCCCCCCCCCTTCTCTACCCGTATATCGTCTGTGTACACTGTAAGCTACTTACTCGTACAGGCAATGTCATTTCTGACCGTGGGCTGCTTCCGCTGATTGCTCTGTCGCCATGCCGCCTGGGCTCCAGAGCAGCACCTCTGAGTGCCCTCCTGTTTTGCCACCTGCCGACGCGCAACTGGGAAGAGCCGCTGCTGCTAGCGGGCTTCTAGTGTCTCATATACGTATACCACCAGTACGATACTCGTGGTCTTCGTCCTATTGCGTAAGTTATGACACTTTGTACTCGCTCGCCCAAACCCCATTCCCCTCTAATAAGCGGCTCAGCGATGTCCCTTGACTCTCCACATCTGCAGACCCGCTTGTCGTTCACTAGGCGCCTGGCTGCCTCTTTCTTTCCCTCCATGTATCTTATTGCTCGTATCGCACTTGTAGCTGCCGTCGAGCTGTCTTTGTGGACATGCGATCCCAACCACCTCCGGCTATCTGCCATCAGGGACAGGTACCAAGATGTGACAGTCGTCTCTTGTGAGCCCAACTCGGAGATGCAAGCCTCTCCCAGCACGACACGCAGACAGACTCGTAGATATACAAGATAGCCCCCGTCTGACGGTACGTTGCGAGCCCACGTAAGATCGGGCTGCGTGGATACCATGCATCTGCTCATACCGTCCGAGATACTATTCCTCTCCAGGGTAGCCATCGTGCGCCATTGCCAGTGAGAGCATGCATCGCATTCCTTCCTTTCAGGCTCCTTCGCATTCACCCCGTCACTGCTTTTTGTGCTATTTCTGCTTTGCTCCTTCTTCCTTCAAATCTTTTCCTTTAAGCCGTCCCCACCCCTGTTCCTTCCCTTCTTACCTCAACCACCCAGCAATCTCGACGCCATCTCACCCGCTCCTTCCCAGTATCCTGCGAGCATCTTCCACCGTAATACCCGCATCCGCTCTTTCCTCTTGGGCGCTGGCCGGCACGACTCCAGCACCGAGTCCGAGAATAACACTCGCACTTGCCCGCCTTTCTGCTCTTTCCTGTCTTCATCTGGGGGCTCTGCTAGTTCTGGCCGTCCCCACCCCTGCACCACCACACTAAAGTTTTGCACTACGTGCCCTGTGCCTCCGTGGATTTTCCACCTCAGCGCCAGTGCTCCGTCGAGGATCAGCCGCTACTTCGATCCCCAATCGCGAACCGTAAAGTAGAATCTCCCCCATCCGCCCCCCTCTCTCCAACAGCAGCTCCACGACACTTTTTTGGAAAGGGAAGCCCCAGATTAAACCAGAATATAACCGACGCGACCGCGCGGAACGTCTCTCATTGCACCCGCATTCGCATCCCACTTGCGCGCTGTGCGACCCGAAACCGCTGCAAAAGCCCGCTGCCTTCTTTTTGGCTCTGTTGCCGGCGACCACAGACAGACGAAACACATTCCACGAAGCATCACACACCACTCCACCTCTCTCTGCCACACGCCACCCTCCACTCGCAGCCCGGACCACGGCAGCTGCTCGACTACACGCTCCAGGAGAGCTGCATACGGGTGCTCTCGTACGCGGACGCGGATGCGCCCTCGTGATCGACCTGCCCAACACCACTGGCCTTCTCTTGCCGGCAGCCTCAGTCCACACGAATCGGACAGGGCTGCACTGGCCAGCAGAGGTCCCCGTCTTCCGTCTCACCTTCCGTCTCGCCTTCCGTCTCGCCTTCCGTCTTGCACTCCTTCACCGTCTCTCCCGTTGAGCTGCCGTTCAGCCAAGACAGTCTCCCAAGCCGACTGGACGGAAACACGTTCTCTCGTGTTCTTAGCCGGCATCTCGATGCCCGCTACCACTTCCGCTGCCGGCCCTCTGCCTTTCGTCCTACCCATGCGCCGTACCGGTTCAAATTCTGCTTCTCCATCGACCAACTGATCCTCCCGCTCTCGCCCCCCCCCCCCCCCCCCCTCCCCTGGTTGCCTCTGCTGTCCTCTCCATGGATAGCTAGAGCCAGCTTCACATCGACGGCACCCCTTGGCCCTACCATACCCCTCCATGATTCCATTTTAAGGACAGCCAAACGACATACCACAAGCCACCCACCCTCCACCACAACGCGCGAAGCAATGAGCTCACTGGACATCTCCCTGACCGACACCACCATCGCCGAGCAGTATGGTTCCGAGGCAGGACTGCGCAGCCCGATGCTAATGGCCCGGAGGCTAGAGCTCAAAGTGTCTAGGAGCCCATCGCCGGATCCGACCCAAGTTAGTGTTTCCTTACAGACAAACCCCGGTCAGGGCGCTTCTAATCGTCCGCGAAAGGTCAAGCCGTGCCGCGGCGATGCCGTCTTAATGCAATACATGGGCGAGGGCAAAAATCCCGACATCTATAACACGGCCGGTAATCAAGCTCTCACGGACACGTCTGGGGACGAATCTGACTCGGAAGACAGCGATCCCGAACCAGAGGATGTCCTTGGCGACGAGGAAGAAAAGAATAAGGAAGAAGAAGCCTTTATGGTCAAAACATCCGACGCGGATGCACCAACAACACAAGTGTCCTGCTTGGAGCCGCCGGCAACGCACGAGCTGGTGAGCGTGGACGTCAGCGAGGGGCCCTATTTCAGCCATGAAAAGCCTGACCCCGACGGGCTTGCATCAACGGTATCGCCGCAGGCCTTGACAGGCCGGAGCATCAATCTAGGACCCACCTATGAAGGCGGCATGTGTGTGCATGTCGGCCTGCCAAATTTCAGCAGCCATGGCATTCCTGGTAGCGTCGCCAGCATGGTTGCTGTTGCTTCAGCCGCCCTGACTGCACATCAGGCCATAGCCGGGCCAGGTCTACCCGGGAACGACACAAAGATGGCCGTCGACGAGCCTCCAACCTCGACCGTGGCAACGTCGACAGCTCGGTCCGAGACGGCTCGGTCCGAGACGGCGCCTTCGAGCTGCGACAACAGCCCTTGGAAGCCGGAACGTATGGCCTTGGGCGCGCTGAATCTGGACGACGGAAAACTGGTCAGCACCGTTGAACGGTCTCCTGTCCAAGACGCAAATAGGTCCGACGGCCGCTCTCTGGCTGGCGGCAACCCCCTCTATGCCTCAGCCGTGCAACCACAACATGCAGAGGCAAATAACCAGCTGCAGACGCCGGACTCGGCGGCAACGCCTCAGGAAGCCACAACCTCGGGAGCGTTACTTTACGACCGGCTGATGACTAGCAGTACCCTTTCGTTGGTGACGCCACCGTCGAACAGCTCGCCTACCTCTGCATATTCATATCCGCCCAACGCGTTCGCGACCTCTAGACTACCGAAACCCTTACCTCCCATCCAACAGTACGGCTCACAATATGCCGATGCGAACAACACCGCCAACCCCCGCACCCCCCCCAACGTCAACGGCATTGGCGACAATGGCCCCGTCCTTCCGTCCATACACGCCTTGTTGTCACCTCATGGATCGGACTCTGCTTCCGACGATCAGCGTCTGGGTGTCTCCACGTCCGACCCCTACGGGCGCCAATTTCCGCATGCGCATCTGCCACCCGGCGGCCTTCCGAGCCTGTCAGCCATGACGCAAACACACCATGGTTCGCCCCCTGCCTCGCCAAACGACAACTACCGCCGCAGCGGCGACATGTTATTATCATCAGGCAACGCCACAGGCGGCAGCGGCTTGTATTACGGTCCTACATACAACACTGGCAGGCCGGGAGTCGACTATGGCAGACGCGAGTCGGCCACTCTTGGGGTGGCACTGCCCAGCCGGTCGCACCCCGTCTTGGTACCGGCAGTGCCGTCAGTTATACCGCCAGCGCCTGCAGCAGTATCGGCGGCATCGGCGGCATCGGCGGCATCGGCGGCATCGGCGGCAGCGTCAATAGCAGCTGCAAGGCAGGCTGGGGCGCAAGGCCACGACAACGTGGGCATGATGGAGACCGACAGCATGCCGGTCGAGACATCGCATGCGACGGCTGGAAGCTACAAGTGCAAGGAGCCCAACTGTCATGCACCGGCCTTCCAGACGCAGTATCTGCTGAACTCACATGCGAACGTGCACTCGTCGGCGCGGCCGCACTATTGTAATGTTGCTGGGTGCCCACGCGGCCAGCCAGGTCGCGGGTTCAAGCGCAAGAACGAGATGATTCGCCACGGGCTGGTGCACGCATCGCCCGGCTACGTTTGCCCGTTCTGTCCGGACCGAGAACACAGGTACCCACGTCCGGACAACTTGCAGAGGTGTGTTCTTTCTGCTGTCCCCCTGTACGTCGAAAACTGACATAGTGCCAGACATGTTCGAGCACACCATCAAGACAAGGGCAAGGATGACCCTCTGCTGAGGGATGTCCTGGCACAGCGGCCAAACGGCGCAAATCAAAGGCGGCGGCGGCGCCTCGCCTGATGCTGGACCTCTGCTTTCTTCACCTTGCCTCCTTCGCCCCATCGCCTCGCGAGGGCTGTGGCGAGCTTGTTTCATTGTCGATAGAGCGCTTCTCTTCTTATACCCGCTTCTTTTCCACTTTCTCTTTTCTTGGGCGCATTCCGCTCCGGCAGATGGTGATATGTGCCTCTTATACCCTCGCTTTTTTGCCTTGTTTACCATCCTCTTCTCTCCCGCCTATAGACTGGCCGTTCTATATTTGCATTATTTCTCTTTCGAGATGTACATAGTGATAGGCACATCGGATGTCTTCTGCTTCTTGTCTACAGTTTTGTTTTTGGAAGGAGGTGGATGGGGCGTCCATGGCCACCAAATGGCGCAGATAAAAGGCGGTTGTTATGCCGTGGCAAAGGCATTGGCAAACGGCAAGGGGACGGCGTTTTTGGTGTTTTTTTGTTTTTTTTCCCCTTCCTCCCCCATTCTTTTCTCCTGCGACGTTTTTTTATTTTGTTACCCGAACATCCATGGCGACCTGTGGACATGAGGAACGACAACTACGATTTTGATTAAGTATTACAGAGGGGGAGGGCTGCTCCAGCAGGCGCAAGCAGCAGCACGGGAGCAGGGCGTGAGACACGATTTGATATGGTCCAAGCAGTGGCCGACAACTGGCACTATATATGCAGAAAGATAGTTCCAATGCCAGCAACAATATAAAGCAGCAGATGGGCGTGAAATAGCACGAGAACGGGCTTGCAACAGGCGCACTCTTTCCCGGACGGCCAATAGTGGGTTTCTTCTCTCTGTCACCTGCCTGTCTGCCTTTCCTGTCTCTGCCTCGTCTGACTACGCAGCTGTCCAGGGAAGCACCTGCACGCGGTCGCTGCTCAGCACGTCGACACGGATGCCCACGTTCTTGAGCTGCTGTCGCCGTCCGCCACCGCCGCTGCGTGCCTCTACCACGATGCGGAACTCTGGCATTTTCGTCGTCGTCGTCGTCGTCGTCGTCGTTGCGGTCGTCCTTGTCGTCCTCGTCGATGCTGCCATGCCAACGGCCGACGAGGCTGCGCGTCCCAGGTTGACCTCGTCGGTGCGCAGTCCGGCCACGGGTATGGCCTGGAGCTGGCCGCTGCCCGTCGATGCCAGCACCTCGTGGAAGCGGCTCCTGTCGCCCGTCGCCATCCGCTCCACCGACACACGCACGGCCGTCGTGCTGGCCGCCGCCGCCGCCGCACACGAGGCGCGCGCGTCCCTCTCGACCGCCTGCACGACCAGGCTGATGTGCGTGCTGAGCCGCGACACTGCCAGCACGGCCTGCCAGCGCAGCGTGCCGTCGCCGTCTTCGTCGCTGTCGCTGTCCCTGCCGCTGCCGCTGCCGCTGCCGCTGCCGCTGCCGCTGCCGCTGCCGCCTCCACGCTCGACGTCGAGCATCAGCGGTTCCAGCGACGTCCGCAGCTTGCCCGAGTCTTCTGCCGGGATCGGCCGCAGCTCCACGGGGACGGCCGAACCCACGCGCAAGACGAAGCGCGTCTGCTGGCCGCGCTCAAACGTCGACACGACCACCGTGTACGTGCCGGCGTCGACAACCCCCGGACCGAATCCCGCGCTTCCGCCGGCGCTCACACCCGCTGCCGGCACGCCGCGAGGCATCACCTGGGCCAGCGCCGAGCCGCGGTGGTACTCGCCCGAGGATGCCACCAGGTCGCGCACGGCGAGCGAGGCCACGCGGCAGCCCCGGGCCCACACGAGGTCGACGCGCAGCGGCACGTCGTCGCTCTCGGCACACAGCAGCAGCGACAGCGGCGTCGCCGCCGGCACCGTCAGCGCGTACTGGGGGTTGCGCACAAAGTCGGGCGACGCCGCGCTGCCTCCGGCCGTCTCCATCGACCACTCGCCCGCCACCTCCTGATGGTGGCCGAGCGCGTCCACGGCCGGCTCCACCTGCAGCGGCACGGCCGAGAAGAACGACAGCGTGAAGGCGTACGTTGGAAGCGGCAGCTGCGCCTGTGCCACCACGGCTGTGTATCTCGTCGCCCGGCGCGCCTCGAACCGCAGCAGCGTCTGTGGCGAGTCCACCAGCGGCACCCGGTGCGTCCATCGCGGCCGGTCCGGCAGCTGCACCCGCTTCCCGTCGGCCGCGAACACGTAGAGCGCGATGAACCCGGGCTGTCCGGCTGCGCTGGCCTCGGCAGTCTCTGCAGTCTCTGTAGTCTCTGCAGTCTCTGCAGCCCGGTCCGCATGGCGCCTCTGGCGGGCAAAGGCGAGATCGGCGTCCTGGAAGTGCCGGCCCAGCAGAATCCACACCGTGCCGTCGGCAGCTGGCCGGAACGCGTACTGCGGGTTGCTTGCAAGCGAATGGGCCGCGGCCTTGGACGGAAGCGTCCAGCTGAAGTGGTGGTGCTGGCTGTGCGCAAACAGGCCGGGGTTCCAGCTCAGATACAGCGTCTCGTAGTACTGCACAATGTCCTCGTATCCTATCCAGAACGTGCCCGTCATCGGCGCCGCCGTGGGAACCGTGCTCGACGCGGGCTCGCCGGCCGCTTCCGCCGACGAGGACACTCCCATCCCGCGCCACACGAGATTGTCGCACCACGGGTTCTTGACCAGCATCCGCCGGTTGCCCGCCGCGTCCACCTGCATGTCCAGGACGGCATAGTCGTGTTCGCCCGCGAGCCCCAGCAGGCCCTCTTCCTCGGCCGAAAGGCGGCCCGTTCCCAGCGTCAACATCACGTCTCCGCCGTCGTAGGCTTCCCTGATTCGGTCCCATAGCAGGTCTGGCTGTTCCTCCTTGCTCTGGATGAAGATCTGCTCCGGTATCCATCCCGTGAGGACCCAGAGGTCCGTTCCCGAGTTGCTACCGGGAAAGTCGTAGCCACCGTGGACTTTCAGGTATGCCTTCTCGAGAAGTGCCGGCCAGAGCAGCGTCGGGTTCTGTCGATCCACAACAAACAGCGTCCGCGATGTCGACGACGGCAGCCGATCGTCGACAACGACGCGGCGCGGGGCCCCGTTGAAGAACATGCGGAACACGTACTTTCCGTTTTCCGAAACAAGAGGCCGGTCGTTCGCGTGGTCGTACGGGTACATGATCGTGGACAGCAGTGACGGACGGCCGCTGCGGCCCGCCGTATGCTTTACGATGGCACATATGCTCGCCACGACCGAACAGTCTGTCGTAATGTCCTGCACCAGATCTGGCTCTCTTTCTGCCAGCATAAACCTGTCGCCAAGCGAGCTGTGCGCAAGCAGTCCGTCCACTTGGCCGTGCTCAGTGAAAAGCTCATCTGGCCGCCTCCAGCCTGCAAACACCTTGCTCTGCTGCCCCGACATGGAGAACTCGGCATTGTCCCTGTCGGTGCCGTCGAGAACACGTTAGCTTCGAGACAGAGATGGAAACAGCCAGCCCGATCCCACAGGGCTCCTGCCGACCTACTCGTACAGCGCATCGGCCGAGGCGGCGAGGCTGAAGAATTCATTCGCTGGTTCTGCATCCCAGGGCGGGAAGACGGACCCGTGCAGGCGTGATGATCGGAGGAGGATGATCTGCTCCTTTTTCGGCAGCTCCCGGGATGGACTCGGGTCCTGTTTTGCTTGCGTTGGCCTCGATGCAACGCTGCTGATAGATAAAGAAGACATGGAAGACTCCACTGGAGCTGTCGCCGCCTTAAGGCGCTCTCCATAGGCCATGAGCTCCCGGAATTTCCGCCGGAGACGGGATCGTTCTGCCGCGCTCTTGGCCTCTGGTACAGCATTCATGTAGAGCTCTGCTGCGGCAATGACATGGTCCAACGCCATCTTTCCCGAAGACTGGCTCGCCAACGCCTCCCGCTCCTGATCCGCCGTCAGTGGGAGCTACTGATTGCGTGGGGGACGAGACATACTCTGGCCTTTGCCTCCATGGGTGCCGTTGAAACACGCTTTGGCGTCTGTGATGTCCAGTGGCATTAAGTGGAAATGACGCCAGCGCAAGTGGCCGGTATTGCTGACATGATAACCCGCAGATTCGAGAGGATGATGCATTACCAGTCTTTCGTTCCTCGGGCCCCGATGAAGGAATGCGTTGAGAATGGTGAGATCGCGGTGGCTGTGCAGAGAGGATATGCTCTACGGATTGGACTGCTGGATTTGACGTCTTTGGCACTGCTGGGTTTCGGCCTTGGTTCCTGCGTTTCCATAATTCGGATGCTTATTCCTGTCGCCAAGCCAGAGCAACGACTGCACCTTCCCAAAGCAAGTCTGTACCACGCCGAGGCACAATGCTGTTTTGCGAGTCACTCCCCGCGGCGAAGGAACCTGCTCCAGTGGGGTGTGTGGCGGGGAAGCGTGACCGTGTACAGCTGAGTAAGCTGGACCGCGCTGAAGCCAAAGTGGAATGGTGTCACCGGCTGGCGCTAGGTCCCCTAAAGAATGGGGTGTGGAGAGTCGGAGCTCCAGCGCCCACTACCCCATCCACATGTGAGATATGGCCGAGGTCTTGCGGCAGTGCTGGTCCCGATCTCCAGGATGCGCCTAAGTAGTGGCCGGCTTGCCATAATACTCCTCGGTTGATGCATGCGTCTCATATCCCATTCGCCCTTTTTTTTCTTTTTCGGGGTGCTGCTCTTTTTTTTTATTTTGAACCCTCTGATTGTCAGGCATCTCCAGTAGCCAATCTCACGGAGCTCCAACGAATCCCCTTTTATTTCTTGTCCTCCGGCCGCTGGAATTTACCACAGCCACCACCTCTTGCCTGGCCGGACCGCTCTCCTCGGCACTTCTACACGGTCGTCTGAACAGCGCCGTTGGCGACAGATCCGAGTGGATGCCTGCCCTGTCGAAGCCGGCGGCCATAGGGCCGTGGGGGAAGGCCACTGCCGGTGCTGCTGGCGCTGTTGTTGCCAACGCCCTGGTGTATCCTCTAGACATGTATGTGCCCCGGCCGCCCATGCTGCTGCTGCTGCTGCTGCTGCTCACTCTGTTCTGACCGGCCGTCGTGGTGCAGCGTCAAGACCCGGCTGCAGGTGCAGGTGAAGCAGACGGACTGCGACGACGAGGGCGCCGACCGCGCCGCGGCCACGCACTACGCCTCGACCTGGGATGCCATCACCAAGATCGTCCAGCAGGACGGCGCGCTGGGCCTGTATGCCGGCATCAACGGCGCCCTGATCGGCGTGGCCTCGACCAACTTTGCCTACTTTTACTGGTACTCCATCGTGCGCGCGCTGCACGAGCGCACCGCCAGGTCCGTCACGCCGCCGTCCACCGCCGTCGAGCTGGCCCTCGGCGCCGTCGCCGGCGCCATTGCCCAGATCTTTACCATCCCGGTGGCCGTCGTCACCACGCGCCAGCAGACGCAGTCCAAGGACGACCGCAAGGGCCTGCTCGCCACGGCCAAGGAGGTAGTCGAGAGCGACGACGGCGTCTCCGGCCTCTGGCGCGGCCTCAAGGCCAGCCTCGTCCTCGTCGTCAACCCGGCCATCACCTACGGCGCCTACGAGCGCTTGAAGCAGGTCCTGTTCCCCGGCAGGACCAGCCTTCGGCCCTGGGAGGCTTTCGGTCAGCCCAGCCCGGCAGCCCCCTCTTGCCCCTTTCCCCATCACCGCCGCGCGCCCTGCTGACCAGACCCAGTCCTGGGCGCCATGTCCAAGGCCCTCGCCACCATCACTACGCAGCCTCTCATCGTGGCCAAGGTGGGCCTGCAGTCCAAGCCGCCCCCGTCACGCAAGGGCCGGCCGTTCAAGAGCTTTGTCGAGGTGATGCAGTTCATCATTGCCAACGAGGGACCGCTCGCCCTCTTCAAGGGCATCGGCCCTCAGATTCTTAAGGGCCTCTTGGTCCAGGGCTTCTTGATGATGGCCAAGGAGAGGTACCTGCTCTGCTGCTCTGCTGTTGTGCTGTTGTGCTGTCATATTCGCTGTGACCGCTAACATAGCCGCAGGGTCGAACTCCTCTTTATCCTGTTCTTCCGGTATATTCGCAAGGTTCGGTCCGAGCAGCTCGCCAGACTTGGCGCCGCCGCTGCTCTTCGGAGCGCGATTGTACCCATCAGCATCACCAAATAGACGCTTGCGCAATGGTAGACGGAGAAATGGCTGTACGGAGGGAGAACTCGTATCGGGGATTTGGGATTGCATAAAGCTGGTGACCCCTCCGGTCAGGGGTATTATTATTGAGCATCTGTAAGTGAAATGGTTTTGAGTCTTTAGATAAATAACGCGAGCAAGCTATACATTGCATATTAAGATACTTGTTTGGGATGAGGAACTCGCGAGAGGCAGAGAATAGGATAAGCGGCGAATTCCCCACAGGGGCTAAAGGTGGACAACGTCACGTGATTAGTCATGCACGTGCCACTTGTGGCTGTCCCGCATCAAGCCACAAAACAATTTGAGTTTGCCCTTTTCTCGCACAAATCAAAATTCTCCTCATATTCTGCCCTAGTCTTGCACTTCTCTTTCAACACAACGCTTTTCTCAATTGTTGATCAAGGACCGACGGAAAGACAGTCGCCATGGCCAGTATGTGCATCACAGACACCCGAAATGCTTTTTACGGCATTCCACTGACATTCTCCTCTCTCAGAATCCAAGAACTCGTCGCAACACAACCAGTCGCGCAAGGCGCACCGGAACGGGTACGTTGAAAGTCGATCGATGCGAGGAGGATAGAGGACGCGCACACGAAGGAGCTGGCACGAGGAGGACTGCCTGATTCGGAACGGAAAACTAACGGGTGACTCAATCATGCAGCATTAAGAAGCCAAAGACGTCTCGCTACCCGTCGCTGAACGGTACCGACCCGAAGTTCCGGAGAAACCACAGACATGCTCTGCACGGCACTGCCCGCGCTCTGGTACGAGCACATTTTCCCGTCCGACTACTCGGGGAAGACATGCGTGTTGCTGACATTTTTTACAGAAGGAATTCAAGGAGGGCAAGCGGGAGTCGGCATGAACGAGATGGACGGACACCGGAGTGAATAACAAAAAATAGGGAAAACAATTCAAAGCACGTTGCTTTTTTTGGAGTTCGTTTACGCAGGAACGGTACCGATGAGAACTCAGGGGGAGAATCCAAACAAATGATGAACCAAAGGCTGCCCGTTCCTCCTCTTACGGCAGACCGTGCCTTGCAGCGACGCTGGCAAGACTGTGACAATGCACGGCCAGCAATCTCGGTTCCGGCCAGTGAGGGGATTGACTGGCCGTTGAAAGGGCAGCTGCAAGCCCTACAAAGTGAACTGTTCCTCATGTCCCGCATCTCACCGACGCTTTCATTCCTCCCAGATCTTTCCCGTTCTGTTGGAGGAAAGGCTCATCTACGTGAGAAGAGAATATTACGGCATTAGTGTGTACAGCAGCGAGCTTCATTTCCCTTGCTCAATGCTGAAGGATTTTTCTTCGTGCCAAGATAAAGAGGAAACTCTTCCCGACTATTACCAAACACCCTTGCTATTTTCCCATCGGCAAACGGGTGCATGAATGACGGGGGACATTTTTTGCCTTTGGCAGAGCCTTTGGCAAAGCACTTTTGCAAGATCTCGAGAAACGTATAAGGCCGCTCGCCTGGTCGGAGCTCCATGTATAAATAGGGCTACGGACCCGAACCGACCTGGCGAGAACAGTGGCTATGTGCATAGTATGTAATCGTAGACGACATGGCAAGCATTCGCCGTGCAACGGAAACTTCCGCAAAACATCCCCATAATACAGGAATGAACGGTATCTGGGACAAGGGCGAAAAGCAGTCGCCGAGCAAGGGACTTCCCCCGATCCGGAGACTCCGATCCGTGCCTGTTTTCCCAGTTTCCCATGCAAGACATGACGTTATTCGACGAATTTGTGTGGTGGGCTTGCATGCCGGCTATCGGGGGTGGTGGCATGCCTGCGGCCATCGGGGCTGGGTGATCTGGCGTCAGCGCCCTAATCTTCCAGGGCCGCCTGCTGTGCGCTAAGTGCTATTAGGTGCTCTACTATGTACGGAATGGGCGGTCTGCTGGCCTTTGAGCCCACCGTTTCGAGTCTTTAATTTTTTTCTCCGACTGCCTCTTCTCTCCACCACTCAACGTGCTCTCTTGCATCTCTCTACCTTTTTTTTTCCCCCTTCTCCAGCTGTCCTCTTGTTGTTTGCTCACGCGGCGAGTCCTGTTGGATATTGGCTTCCCCGCCCTTGCCCCCCTCCCCTCCCCCTTTCTTCTCGTCCCCTTGTGCCGACCGATCTCGAGAGCTTCTACAGATTCACGTCTCCGTTTTGGCATCTTCATTTCCGCCAGCTTGCCCTTTTTCCCCACTCCGTCGTCTCTCGCATCTCGACACACTAATCAGCCTGGTCTTGCTGCTGGCTCACCGTTCTGTAAGTCCCTCTGCTCGCTCTGCCCTTTCGTCTCGCTCGGCCAAGCTGGCCGGCGCCGGCTGTACCCTCGACGAGTGTCCACCTTGGTTCCGGCCAGCACTTTTTTCAATATCCTTACCTCCTTTCCGTCCTGACTCCGCTTCCCCTTCCACCCTGGTGGCCCTCTTGTGCCGGGGATTTGGTTGGCTTCAGCCGCCATCTGGTGTCCACTGTTCTGGCCAGGAGTCGTACTCGCTAACTCGGACCCTTTTGCTTTTTCCCTCCGTCTAGAATCTCTCTTCACCTACAAACCATCTTCTCGTGCGCAGGGCAGCTGAGCTGCAAGAACGCTTTCGAAAACGAGACGGACAATAAAGAGCAAAGTAAGACAAGACGTCGGACATAATACTCTTGAAATTCCAACAAAAAAATCCATCAGCAGCCTGCTGCCGATTGATCCCCATCCCATCCCACCCCGTTTCACGCAACGTCGGCTGGATTGACTATCGACCATTCATTCTCGATTCCTTCACGCCGACCACAGTCGGATTCCGAGCTTCATTACCTTCGTTTCCTTCATCTCCAACTCTCCGTCCCCAAACAAGTGCGACCGTGTCCACGCACTCGGTAATATCACGAGCTTTGATCGGGGGTCTTTGGGATTCTCGAAACACGCATTGCTTCTCGCGAGCCACTGATCGCCCTAACGCCTCCTCCTTGTGCGAACAGCCTTCCGCGGTCCTGTTTCATCTGCCAGCAAATCAGCCTTTATCTTAGTCGATTTTCAAAGGGCCACAGCTCTATTCCTGGCTCCTCTTTTACGAGTTGCATACCGTGTTTTGTTTCTTTTCTTCTTCATCTCTTCTACGCTTTGCCAGCGTCCTTTAACCTGACCCTCTTCTTCGCCCTTGCCTATTTTCTTCTGTCCTTCTTCCGCCATACTCTTGGCATCCCATCTTTCCTTGTCGGAGCTGCCAACCTGACCCTTACCACCGCTCCACCCTCTTCCCTGCTTCAGGAGGCTACCCAACCCTGGCACTGTCCAATATGAACAACATGTCGAACCTTGCAGGCAACCGGATGAGCACGCCCGAGGTCAGCCACACCACACTGCGGCCGCCGTCCTCCCGTGCGGTGGGCAGCAACGCCCACCTCCGGGCTTCTGCGGATGTTGCTGCCCTGACTGGGTCGGGCGCAACTAGCCGGATCCGGCCGTCGTCCGACTTTTATGGCCAGACGCAGCCTGGCCAGGGCCAGCCCGGGGACTTTGATCCCCAGGAGAAGCTGGCCCAGGAGTGGATTGCCGACATCGACCAGTATGAGACGACGCTGGAGGAGATGGCTGCCGCCACGCTCGACCAGGACTTCAAGGACGAGCTGAGCGCCATCGAGCAGTGGTTCCGCGTCCTGAGCGAGGCCGAGCGTACGGCGGCGCTGTACGCCCTGCTGCAGCAGACAACGCAGGTGCAGATCCGGTTCTTCATCCAGGTCTTGCGGCAGATGGGCAAGAACCATCCCATGTCTGGGGTCCTGTCGCCGTCGAATTTTGACAAAGGTTGGTTTCTTCGCCTTCGTTCCGCCGCCGGTGGTGTGCCACAACTGACAGACGTGACGACAGATCCCATGTCGAACCGGCTAAGCGACGCGATGAACAAGCTCAGCGTAGACTCGGCGAGAAACTCGGTTGCGCGCAACTCGGTGATCTCGACGAAGCGGCAGTCCGGCCTGGATCCGTCGACCATCAATGCCATGTTCCCTGACGCTGCCGCTGCGATCGCGACCGAGAAGGCAAAGTACACGCAGCAGACGGGCAACCCGCCCGTGTCCAACCGGAACAGCACGGTCGACCCGAGAAACTCGCTGGTGGCGCCGACCATCACCACATCTGGTGAGGCTGGTGCGGGCGCGGCCAACGGCCAGCCTCCGGTCTCGCCGTGGGGCGCTGCGCCGCCGCCGCCATCGCCCGGCCAGCCTCCGATGGGCCAGTTTGTGCAGCCGCCGCCATCTGCCGGGGGTCTGCGGTCTCCGCGGCCGGCGGTGACCTCGGGCGGACAGATTCAGAGCACGACGATTGCGGCAGACACCAAGTCGGACCTGCCGATGCTGTCGCCATACGGAGCGAGCGGCAACTGGGCATCGATGGTGAACACGCCGATGGTGGCCAACTTCAACACGCCGCAGCAGAGCGCCAACCAGGCGGACATGGTTGCCAACGCGACGGCGATGAAGCTGGCGGCGCTGTCGACGGTGAACAACCGGTTCGCGCTGGACGATGTGCGCAAGTATCGTCGTGCGCGGTCCAACGACTCGCCGGGTGCGCAGAACCCGCTGTCGCCGGGGGCGCCGACCCTGCACCTGCCGGGCAACACGGTTGTTATGGTCAACGAGCACGGACAGGTGGTGCGCAGCGACAACCTGATGGGGCTCCAGGGCCAGTCGCCGCTGGGCTTTGGTGCCCACCGGTCGCGGCCCAGCTCGCCGGGCATCGCGATGCAGGGCGGCTTTGGCGGGGTGCCGTTCGCGTCGCCGCAGAACAACGGGTTCCTGAGCGCGTACGACGGCTCGCCGCTGGTGAACGGCGGGCTGACGCTGGGGCTGTCGCAGTTCGGGCTGGGAGGGCACCACGAGGGATACCTCTCGGATCACTCGGACATGGTTCGCGGGCGGTCGCCGCGTGGACGGCGCGGGAGCTCGAAGCCGCCCGAGGACCCGACGGACCCGACGCTGCTGCAGGACATTCCGAGCTGGCTTCGCAGCCTGCGTCTGCACAAGTACACGGACAACCTCAAGGACATGAAGTGGACGGACCTGATTGAGCTGGACGACGCGCAGCTGGAGGAGCGCGGCGTGAACGCGCTTGGTGCCAGGCGGAAGATGCTCAAGGTGTTTGAGCAGGTGAAAGGTACGTGGCAGCGGTGAGGCGTTTACGGATTTCGGGAAGCGGAGGCGATCTAACGTTGTTGTCTGCAGAGGCCAAGGCGGATGGCAAGATCTCGTCGTCCTAGACGAGCGGCCCTGGCGAACCAAACCACCGTGGGCAGTTTGCAGAGCAACGCCAACCAGGGCAGGTGTTATCCTCGCGAAGCTTGAATTTCTTCAGTTGAATTTCTTCAGAATCTGACGCTTTCGTGTGATTCCGACGCACATATATATTTTAAAAAAGAAGATAGGGTGGGAGAGCTAGGCTGGGAACGAGTGTCAGGATGATGCTTGCATGTTTGGGGAGGGGGGAGGGGGGGGGGGGGGGGAAACAGATTTATAGATGAAGCAAGGCGCAACAGGCCTGTGTTCGGAGGCAGAGGGCGAAGGATGGCGTCTTGACGTGCTGGGTAGGATGTTTGATGTGTCCATAGTCAGTAGTGAAAGGGTGCAATGAGATGCGTTTCAGTGAGAAGTGACCAGTACTATTTGGTAAGCGGGCGTAAGGCTGGGGCTAGTTGATTCGCCACCGTAGCTATACGGGCCCCGCTTTTTAGCATCTGAACGTTGATAGTTTTCCGGGGTGCAGCACGACCGACAAGCAAAGAGGGAGAAGAGACAGCAGCGATGATGGACGAAATGCTGATGGACGCTTCCATGGACGTGGACGCAGGCGAGTCGATGATGGGTGACGGCGACGTGGAGATGACGAAAAGAAGCGAGGCGGTGGAGGAGGGCGACGAGATGGGCGACGACGTGTCGGATGCAGACTCGGACTACCTGGAGCTGCAGGCGGACATTGCGCGGCTGGACGCGAGCCGGCAAGCGTTTCTGTCGGAGCACCTGGGAGCGGACTACCGACCATCGGACGAGGAGAAGGGCGGCGGGGGGGGGGCGGTTCGACGGCGACGAGGACCACGCAAGGCGGCAGAGCCGACGGGCGAGGTGAAGCTGCGGCTGCAGCAGGCGCACCAGCTGTTTATGGACCACCGGTACGAGGAGGCGCTGGAGGCGCTGCACGAGATCATCCGGGTGAACGCGGAGACGCACTCGGCGTGGACGCTGCTGGCATCGATCAACGAGGATCTGGGGCGACGGGACGAGGCGATCATGGCGATGGTGTTTGCGGCACACCTGGAGCCGAAGCGGGTGGCGGGATGGCTGAGCACGGCAGACTACGCGCTGGCGGAGGCGGGCGGCGAAGACGAGGAAGAAGAGGAGGAGGAGGAGGAGGAGGGGAGGGAAGGAGAAGCTGACGATGGGCAGGGGGGCAGCCGCAAGAACCGACGGCTGCAGAACCTGCAGATCGCGCGGCTCTGCTACTCGGGGGCGATCCGGGCGGACAAGGACAACATTGCGGCGCGGCTGGGCAAGGCCAACGTGTGTCTGGAGTTTGGACAGGCGACGAACGCGGCGACAGAGTACGTGCGGGTGCTGAAGCGACGGCCATACGCGCTGCAGGTGATCCGCAACCTGGCCGAGGCGTCGTACGACTCGGTGCGCGGGGCGGAGACGATCCGGGCGGCGATTGCGGCGTACCGACGGGCGATTGGCCATCTGCAGCGACGGAGCCGGGCAGCAGCAGCAGCAGCAGCAGCAGCAGCAGCGGCAGCGGCAGCGGCAGCGGCAGGCGGCGAGGGCGAGGAGACACGCCATCCGCAGCAGCAGCAGCAGTACCAGTGGCAGCTGCCGGAGCTGCCAGACCTGCAGTTTGAGGACGGCGAGGTGTTTTCGTGGATGGACGTGACGATCTACGTGGAGCTGTTTGCGGCGGTGTCGCGCTACGACGAGGCGATTGCGGTGCTCAAGGGCCTGGCACGGTGGATGCTGGGCCGGGGGGGTGCGGACGAGGCGGCGTTCTGGGAGGGCGGAGGAGGCGGGCAGGAGGACAACGACTGCGAGTGGGACCGACACGACGAGCCGCGACGGGTGCGGCTGGCCGGGTTCCAGCGCGGGCGGTATCCGGCGGCGACGTACGGCGAGGGGCTGCCGCCGGACCTGCGGACGAAGCTGGCGGTGTACCGGCTGAAGCTGGGCCACGAGGAGGAGGCGATCGAGCATCTGGCGTGGATCGACCCGCAGGACGCGGGGACGACGGAGACGATGCGCACGATGCCGCACCTGCTGAAGGACGTGGGCGTGGAGCTGCACGCGGCGCGGCGGTCGGAGCTGGCGCTGCAGTACCTGGACCTGTACCGGATGCTGAACCGGCCGGCGGCGGCGGCGGTCGAGTACAACCAGTACGGCGACGTGATCGAGGGGGGGGCCGGCGGCGGGGGGGGGGGGGACGTGGCGGACGAAGATGCCGAGGCGCTGGTGGTGCAGGGCAAGTGCAGCCTGGAGCTGCACGACCAGGCGGCAGCCGAGGAGTGTTTCCTGGCGGCGATCGAGGCCGACGTGGAGAACGTGGACGCGCGGTTCGAGCTGGCCAAGATGTACGAAAAGGTGCACGAGAAGGAGCAGGCGTTCATCCTGGTGAACGAGGCGCTGTCGCTGGAGGCGCAGAAGCAGGGGGGGGGGGGGGGCGGGGGTGTTGGGGGGGCTGGAGGAGCTGCCGGTGGAGGAGCGGCAGCAGCGGCAGCAGCGGCGGCAGCGGCGGCAGCGGCAGCAGCTTCTGGAAAGCCGGAGCCGAAGGGCAGACGACGCGGCCACGCGGCCAGCCTGGAGACGGCAGCCTATCGCGTCTTCCTGGACGGCGACGGCAAGGTGGTGCGGCGACGACGCAAGTACCGGCGCGGCGGCGACGGGCGGCGGCGACGGGGCGCGAAGAAGCCGGGCGGCGGTGGCGACGACGGCGACGGGGCCGAGGGCGGCGATGGCGATGGCGGCCCGGCGGCCCATCGACGCGTCGTCCGCGGCCATGCGCGGCGCTTCTTTGCCAGCCCGGCGGCCCAGGCCGAGTTCGAGGCCGAGACCACGGCGCGCCTGCGCGGCCGCTACCAGCTCTGCCGCGAGGTCAAGGCGCGCGCAGACGCCGGCGACGGCGCCGCCGCGGCCCAGTGGATGGACGCCGCCCGGGAGCTCATCGACGACTTTCGCTCCTTTCGCGAGTTCTACACCTGGGACAAGTACGTCCTCTTCCTCGGCTACAACAACTTTTTGCAGGACCGCGGCGACGACGTGGGCGCGCGCACTGAGCCGGGCGGCAGCCGGGACCTGACCGCCATGGCCGAGCGGCTGAAGCAGAGTGAGTGCTCCTGGTGGAGGCGAGGATGTTGTCCTGAAGCATCACCAAATGATGACTAAGCACCCCATTCGGAGGATGCGATGACTAAGCGCTGCCTTGTTCCCACGATGACTAAGCTAACACCCCAGACCTGGCCCCGGCCGACCCCTCGGCCCCCGACACGCTGGCAGCGCGGCGCGACTTCCGCGGCATCCCGTTTGACGACTGGCTGGCGCTGTTTCTCGAGTACGCCCTGGGGCTGGCCCACGCCGGCCGGCCGGCCGAGGCCTACGCGGTGTGCCAGGCGGCCCACGACTCGACCGTGTACCGGGAGCACGACAGCGCGTTTCTGATCCACCTGACGTGGGCGTCGTGCGCGGTGCGCGCCGGCGACGAGCAGACGTGCGTGGCCGTGGCGCGCTACTTTATGCGCGACCGTCCGTTCACGACGGACTGCTACCGGCTGTTTGCCGCCATGTGTCGGCTGTGCCGGTCGTCGGCGGCGGCCTGGTTCAGCGCGAGCCCGGCGCAAAAGTACATTCTGCGGCAGATCCGCCAGCGCGACGAGGCGCTGGCCCGGCGGGCACGTGACGCCGGGCTGGACGCGGCCGGGCCGGCGGCCGCGGACGGGCTCGACGTCTGCCTGCTGGTCACCTACGGCCACATCCTGTTCGCCTCGGCGAGCTACCACTTTGCGCTCAACTACTACCAGCGCGCCCTCGCCGTCGACCCGGCCAACCCCGTCGTCAGCCTCTGCATCGGGCTCTCGTACGTGCACTGGGCCCTCAAGCGCCAGGCCGAGAACCGCCAGTATCTGCTGGTGCAGGGGCTCAACTTCATCTTCCGCTACGTCGGCGCCCGCGTCCACGACGGCGGCGTCCACGCCCGCCGCGAGGCCTACTACAACGTCGCCCGCACCTACCACCTGCTGGGCCTGCACGCCCTGGCCGCCGAGCACTACGGCAGGGTGCTGGCCGAGGAGGAGGGCGACGGCGAGCCGGAACGCCTGCGCGACGGCGACCACCGCCCCGACCTCCGCACCGAGGCCGCCTACAACCTGCGGACGTACTACCTGCTCGCAGGCAACCACAAGGCGGCCATGGCCATTGCGCGGGCCTACCTGGTGATTTAGGCGTTGGCGGCTTGCAGGACTGGCGGTCTGGCCAGGGCATGACTAAGCAGTACGATGCAAGGGATTATCCAAGACGTGAGCGATTTGGCGTGTTCGGCGGTGACGTATTAGCGAACGGACAGGCCAAGAAAACCTGGCGCAGAGCTTTCTTGCCATTTTGTGGGGGCCGTGTTCTGACTATACCACTTATACAGGATACTTGGTCGCCACTCAGCCCATGTATTCCGGCTAGTGGCCCTACCACTTGTAGGCACGTCTCACCTACGGTGTACCGGCAATACGAGACAGGATGTAGCCGCATCCACACCCTCGAGGATCGGCACCAACGTGCAATACCTGATTAGTTTTGCGAGTCTCATAAGTAGAACGTGTGTGGCCGATTGGCTCCTGGTGTCGGCCGTTAAGCTCGGTGCTTTCCTGCGCATCTGGCTTTCTCAAGCTCTGTTCTCAAGCTTGTGCTCTCAGCTCTGTGCTCTCAGCTCTGCTCTCAAGCTTGTGCTCTCAGCTCTGTGCTCTCAGCTCTGTTCTCTCAGCTCTGTTCTCTCAGCTCTGTTCTCTCAGCTCTGTTCTCTCAGCTCTGTTCTCTCAGCTCTGTGCTCTCAGCTCTGTGCTCTCTGCTCTGTGCTCTCAGCTCTGTGCTCTCAGCTCTGTGCTCTCAGCTCTGTGCTCTCTGCTCTGTGCTCTCAGCTTTGTGCTCTCAGCTCTGTAGCTCTACCAATCCTGCCACTGCTCACCATGTCTGGCCGTCCCATCTTCGTGGCCACCCACCCGCGGTCCTGCTCGACAGCTTTCGAGCGGGTAAGAAGCCTTCCATCCTGTCAAGAACCAGCACTGACCACTAACCACTACCCACTACCCACTACCCACACAGGTGTTCCTGACCCGCTCCGACGACATTGCCTGTGCCCACGAGCCCTTTGGCGACGCCTTCTACTACGGCCCCGAGCGCCTCGGCCACCGCTTCACCGATGATGCCGAGTCGCGCGGCCGCAGCGGCTTTTCCAACGTGACCTACAAGGACGTCCTCGACCGCTTCGACGACGCCAGCACCCGAGACAAGGTAGCTTAGCTGTTTCCTGCACCTATGTGTGAGTGCCCATGCTGACCTGCCGCCCTCCCCAAGCGCGTCTTCATCAAGGACATGGCCTACTACCTGATGCCCCCCCACGGGCAGCAGCCGGCCGCGCTGGCGCCGTCGCTGGCGTCCCGTTCCGGCGGCCGCCTCGAGGAGGGCCCGAACCCGTCGGTGCTCCCGGTGTCGGTGCTCCGCCAGTTCCACTTTGCCTTTCTCATCCGCCACCCCCGCCACTCCATCCCGTCCTACTACCGCTGCACCGTGCCGCCGCTCGTCGACACCACGCTCTTCCACGACTTCCTCTCCTGCGAGGCCGGCTACGCCGAGCTGCGCCGCCTGTTTGACTACCTGCGCGCCCAGGGCATCGTCGGCGCCGACGGGCCCCCCCTCGTGGTCATCGACGCCGACGACCTGCTGGACCGGCCCGCCGAGGCCATTGCCGCCTTCTGCCGCAGCGTCGGCCTCGACTTCACCGCCGACATGATGCGGTGGGACGACGACAAGAACCAGCAGACCGCCGCCGCCGCGTTTGCAAAGTGGGCCGGCTTCCACAACGACGCCCTCTCCAGCACCGGGCTCAAGGCGCGGACCGGCCACAAGAAACCGCTCACGGACGAGCAGGAGGACGAGCAGTGGAGGGACAAGTACGGCGAAAAGGGCCAGAAGCTCATCCGCAAGTGTGTCGCCGCCAACATGCAAGACTATGAGTATCTCAAGTCGTTTGCACTCCAGTTTTAGTCAAGGGAGTCTGCGCCCTTTCCGTTTCACTTGGCCGCAGTACTGCCTGTATGTAACCACGTTCTTGCATTGGTGTAATGGAGTGTATCTGCCAGCCATCAGGGCTGTTTGGAAAGACGTTTGTGCGATACAATGTTGTACATGCTCGTTCCCCGGCGGCCCCCCCCCCTCCCATCATGCTTCTGCTGCTGCTGCTTCGGGCGTCGGCTTGAGCGTCGGGAGGCCGGTCACGTGGACCACGTTGGCCGACCACGACTCGGCAATGTTGAGGTCAGCCTCGTCGGCCCAGAACACGGTCGCCTGCGTGAGGCTGGCAGGGCTGGCAGCAGCAGCAGTGGCATTCGTTGCGCCTGCCTCCAGCGCGGGTCGTATCCGGTTGCCCTGGCCGGCGCCGGCCAGCACGGCGGCCATGTCGGCGATGCTGTTGGCGCGCTGGTCGCAGAGGGCGGCGCCGCGCGCCTTGCGGTCCATGCGGTAGAGCGCGTCGGCCTGGTGGCCCCACGAGAGCTCGTGCAGCCGGCGGAACTCGCGCAGCTTCTGGAACACGGACCGGCCGACCATGCCGGCGCCCGTGTCGAACTGGATCAGCGCCAGCGGCCGCCAGTAGTCCTTGCGCAGCTTGGCCGGCTTGGTCTTCTTGCCGTTGAACGGCAGCTGCCGGAGTGCCCGGTTGTTCTGTTTGTGTTAGGGGGGGCAAGGACGAGACGGGAACGAGACGGGAACGAGACGAGACACACCCGCAATATCGGCGTGTGCGAGTACACCACCTGGTTCGTCGTAATGTTGTTGAAGATCCAGATCTGCTCGCCGTGCCCCTCGGGAAACTTGGTCAGCTCCATGTTGGGCCGGTGGAAGCGCTTGAACGTCGATCCCGCCCGGGCGCCGACCGCCGCCGCCGCTGCTGCTGCGGCGGCTGCCGCCGTCGTCGTCGGCCGGCCGCTCGTGGCCCATTGGCGCAGGCAGCGCATGGGGAGGCCGTTCATCGTGGGGAGTCGTGGCGGTGGTCTCTTGGGGGTCTCCTCGGCCCCAGCCGTTGTTCTCACGAGGCTTTGCTACGGAAAATTTGAAAGACGCTTCACACGTGACCAGACACAGCCACACCACCCCCCCCCCCCCCCCCCCAGGCACAAGCCACACACCCTCGCATCTCTTAGTGCGGCCGGGACTGAGTCAGCGTCCCACCTTTCTGCCCCGCCAGACCCCGGCCCAACGTTCTCGCACCCGCTCGGCGCTTCGAGAGGCTTCGAGCAGCTCCGGGAAGGACCTCCTGGCGTTCCAGCATTGAGGCATCATCCCACTTCGTCCTTGTCCTAGTATCAGGAATAGACCATAGAGCTCGTTTCTCCACTCGGATAGCATCCATATAAACACATTCTCTGCCGGCATCTCCGGACTCCCACAGCTTTCCCTTCTCTCTTCCTTCTCCATTCCCATTAACAGCTGAAACCCAACACAAAACACAACGGGAATTTTTTTCACGTCAGAGCATCTGCGAAAACGTCATTCACACAAAACGTCATCACACAAAGCTTCACTGCCGACATCCTGTGAAGCTCCCAGATATCTCTCTTCCCCTTCTGCATACTAGCGAGCCGTGGCATCGCCGCATTCACACGATGAACGCCAAGCTGGAATTCACAGATCGGGCACAAAAGGCCGTCGAGGATGCCATCAGCCTGGCCACACAGTACGGCCACTCGCAGGTGGTGCCCGTGCACCTGGCGGTCTCGCTGCTGGACCCGCCGCCGGACGAGTCCAAGGACCAGCAGAACGGACCCAAGGGCACGACCACCTTCCTCCGCCAGGTGGTCGAGCGGGCCCACGGCGACCCGCAGCAGTTTGACCGGGCGCTGAAGAAGAGCCTCGTGCGGCTGCCGAGCCAGGACCCGCCGCCGGACCAGGTGTCGTTCTCGCCGTCGCTCAGCGCCGTGTTCCGCAAGGCGGCCGAGCTGCAGAAGATCCAAAAGGACACGTACATTGCGGTCGACCACCTGATCTCGGCGCTGGCCGAAGACCCGTCGGTGCAGGTCAGCCTCAAGGACTCCAACATCCCGAAGCCGAAGCTGGTGCAGGACGCGGTGCAGGCGATCCGCGGCACGCGGCGCGTCGACTCCAAGACGGCGGACACGGAGGCGGAGAACGAGAACCTGACCAAGTTCACGATCGACATGACGGCGATGGCGCGCGAGGGCAAGATGGACCCGGTGATCGGGCGCGAGGAGGAGATCCGGCGCGTGATCCGCATCCTGTCGCGGCGCACCAAGAACAACCCGGTGCTGATCGGCGAGCCGGGCGTGGGCAAGACGACGGTGGTGGAGGGCCTGGCGCAGCGCATCGTCAACGCGGACGTGCCGGACAACCTGGCGGCCTGCAAGCTGCTCTCGCTGGACGTGGGCGCGCTGGTGGCGGGCAGCAAGTACCGCGGCGAGTTCGAGGAGCGCATGAAGGGCGTGCTCAAGGAGATCACCGAGTCCAAGGAGATGATCGTGCTCTTCGTGGACGAGATCCACCTGCTGATGGGGGCCGGGTCGTCGGGCGAGGGCGGCATGGACGCGGCCAACCTGCTCAAGCCGATGCTGGCGCGCGGGCAGCTGCACTGCATCGGGGCGACGACGCTGGCCGAGTACCGCAAGTACATTGAGAAGGACGCCGCGTTCGAGCGGCGGTTCCAGCAGGTCATCGTCAAGGAGCCGACGATCCCGGAGACGGTGTCGATCCTGCGCGGGCTCAAGGAGAAGTACGAGGTGCACCACGGCGTCAACATCACGGACAGCGCGCTGGTGTCGTCGGCGAACCTGGCGGCGCGCTACCTGACGTCGCGGCGGCTGCCGGACTCGGCGGTCGACCTGGTGGACGAGGCGGCGGCGGCGGTGCGGGTGGCGCGCGAGTCGCAGCCGGAGATCATCGACTCGCTGGAGCGGCGGCTGCAGCAGCTCAGGATCGAGATCCACGCGCTGTCGCGCGAGAAGGACGAGGCGTCCAAGTCGCGGCTGGTGCTGGCGAGGCAGGACGCGAGCAACGTGGAGGAGGAGCTGCGGCCGCTGCGCGAGAAGTACGACAGCGAGCGGAAGCGCGGCAAGGACATCCAGGAGGCCAAGGTGAAGCTGGAGCAGCTCAAGGTGCGGATGGAGGACGCGTCGCGCGTGGGCGACACGGGCCGGGCGGCGGACCTCAAGTTCTACGCCATCCCGGAGCAGGACGCGATCATCAAGAAGCTGGAGCACGAGAAGGCGGCGGCGGACGCGGCGCTGAGCAACACGTCGGCCGACGCGGGCGGCTCGATGATCACGGACGTGGTGGGCCCGGACCAGATCAACGAGATCGTGGCGCGGTGGACGGGCATCCCGGTGACGCGGCTCAAGACGTCGGAGAAGGAGAAGCTGCTGCACATGGAGCGGGCGCTGGGCAGGATCGTGGTGGGCCAGCGCGAGGCCGTGCAGTCGGTGTCCAACGCGATCCGGCTGCAGCGGTCGGGGCTGTCGAACCCGAACCAGCCGCCGAGCTTCCTGTTCTGCGGGCCGTCGGGCACGGGCAAGACGCTGCTGACCAAGGCGCTGGCCGAGTTCCTGTTCGACGACGCCAAGGCCATGATCCGCTTCGACATGTCCGAGTACCAGGAGCGCCACTCGCTGAGCCGCATGATCGGCGCGCCGCCGGGCTACGTGGGCCACGACGCGGGCGGCCAGCTGACGGAGGCGCTGCGGCGGCGGCCGTTCTCGATCCTGCTCTTCGACGAGGTGGAGAAGGCGGCCAAGGAGGTGCTGACGGTGCTGCTGCAGCTGATGGACGACGGCCGCATCACCGACGGCCAGGGCCGCATGGTCGACGCCAAGAACTGCATCGTGGTGATGACGTCGAACCTGGGCGCCGAGTTCCTGGCCCGGCCGGCCGGCAAGGACGGCCGCATCGACCCGACGACGCGCGAGCTGGTCATGAACGCGCTGCGCAACTACTTCCTGCCCGAGTTCCTCAACCGCATCTCGTCGACGGTCATCTTCAACCGGCTGACGCGGCGCGAGATCCGCAAGATTGTCGACCTGCGCGTCGGCGAGATCCAGCGCCGGCTGCACGACAACGACCGCCACGTCGAGATTGTCGTGTCCGACGAGGCCAAGGACTATCTGGGCAACGCCGGCTACTCGCCGGCCTACGGCGCGCGGCCGCTGGCCCGCCTGATCGAGAAGGAGGTGCTGAACAAGCTGGCCATCCTGATCCTGCGCGGCAGCATCCGCGACGGCGAGACGGCCCGCGTCGAGCTGTGCGACAACAAGATTGTCGTCGTGGCCAACCACCACGACAGCGAGCTCGAGTCGGATGCGGACTCGATGCTGATGGACGACGACGAGGCGGCCGAGGAGGTCGTGGGCGACATGGAAGAGGACGACCTGTTTGACTGAGGTGGGAGAGGGCGGCTAGCGTGGGAGAGGATGGTCGGCGATGGGAGAGGACGACCTGCTGACGGAAGGCAAGGCTTGGGAATAGGTTGGGCAGGCATAGCCTGTTTGGTGGGTTAGGGACACAGCATAGAGCATGAAATGAGATTGGTACTTGGGTGTGCTGCACATCACATGACTATACTCCGTACTAGGTGACTGATGACTACGCTAATCGCATCACATGATATATTGTGATGACTGTGATGAGTGATGACTAAGCTTTTACTGGATTGCACATCACATGACTATGTACTCCGTTGGCACAAACCTTGCCATCCTCCATCCTCCATCCACCATCCGCCATGGCGGCCGACGACACACGGCGGCCCACGCGGGCACACATCCTGGCGTCGATCAACCCGTTTGTCGGCAAGCGAGAGGCGGACGACGGCGGGCACACGAGACGCGACGAAGCAGAGCGCGAAGCACGTCGCCGGCACCGCGAGCGAAAGCGGCGCCGACGACACGAGCGGGAAGACGGGGAGAGGGAGGCGGGAGCGGGTGCAGACGGCAGCAGGAGGGGCGACGATGGGGACGGCGACGAGCACGGGCGGCGGCAGGGCGGCAGCGGCGGCGACGGCGACACAGACAGGCGTGGCGGCGGCCGGCGACACGGCCATCGCCGCGAGGGACACCACCGGACGAGGCGGCGGAAGCACAGAGACGAGGAGGAGGAGGGGGAGGATCCGTATGCGGACCCGCCCCTGGACGCGGACGCGGCGTTCCGGCAGTCGCTGTTCGACGCCATGGCCGACGACGAGGGCGCGGCGTACTGGGAGGCCGTGTACGGGCAGCCGGTGCGGGCGTATGCGCGCGAGGCCGAGGCCGAGGCGGCCGCGGCGGCCAAGGACGTCGACGGCCTCGCCGCCATGACCGACGACGAGTACGTCGACTATGTGCGGCGCCGCATGTGGGAGCGGTCGCGCGAGGGCCAGCGCGAGGCCCGCGAGGCCCAGCAGCGCCAGCGCGCCCAGCAGCAGCAGCAGCAGCAGCAGAAACAGCAGCAGCAGCGGCAGCAGCGCCGCGAGAGCGCCGCGCAGAATGCCGCTGCCGCCGCCGACCGCGCGCGCTGGGCCGCCGTCGAGCACAGCCTGCGCCGCGGCGACGAGCGGCGCCGACGGCGCGCCGCCGAGCTGCGCCGCCGCGCCTATGCCGACGCCTGGACGGCCTGGGAGGCCGCGCCCGCTGCCGACACCATCCCCTGGCCGCTGGTGGCCGACGGCGACGGCGACGTCGACGGCCAGCTCGGCAAGGACACAGCCACCAACACGCGCCCCACCGGAGCCGACCTCGCGCGGGCGGCACGTGACTTTTTCGCCCGGCACGCCGACGCCGACGACGACCAGGCCCTCCTCCGCGGGCTGCGCGACGAGCGCGTGCGCTGGCACCCCGACAAGATCCAGCAGCGGCTCGGCGGCTGCGTCGACGCGGCCGTCATGCGCGACGTCACGGCCGTGTTCCAGGCCGTCGACGGCCTGCTGGCAGAGACGCGCAGCCGGACGGGCAAACGGTAGAGTGAAGGCACTTTCTATAGCACGTGATTATGACAAAGAACATCAATGACTAAATACGCCTGACCCGTTCCAGCAATGCATTCCCCTGTCCCTCTCCCTGTGACTCTCACTCTCCCTGTCCCTCTCCCTGTGACTCTGCCTCTCCCTCTCCCCCTCCCTCTCCCTCTCCCTCTCCCTGTTCCCCCCCCCCCCCCCCCCCCCCCCCCCCCCCCCCCCCCCCCCCCCCCCGCCCCCCCCGCCCCCCCCCCCCCCCCCCCCCCCCCCCCCCCCCCCCCCCCCCCCCCCCCCCCCCCCCCCCCCCCCCCCCCCCCCCCCCCCCCCCCCCCCC
>JANSMH010000128.1:0-70016 GCA_029299595.1 Grosmannia serpens
GCTTCGACAAGCAGCTCCACGAGCCCAGCTCGTCCGACAAGGGCCTCATCACCGCCATCTACTACCTGGGCACCTGGCTGTCCTACGTCTTCTTCCCGCCCACCGCACCTTCCTCCTACCGCGCGAAGCCCTCTCTGCACCGCCAACATACCGCCCGTCTCATTCTACCCGCCCCCTCCTTCCACAAACTCCCGTTTTTTCTTTCCCAGCTCGGACAATCTAGCTTCCTCCTCTTCTCTCCTACTTTCCACCCTCAACGCCAAATCTGCCCTTCGACTACCCTCGACCCGGCGAGCCTTATCGGCCACTGCGGAGAGACGTGCAGCAACAGAATCCCGAAGCTACCTGAAGTCGCCCAGCTGCCAGCAGCAGCCAGCCAAAATAATCCCCAGCCTCTCCACCCCGCGCGTTTCGCGTGCTGTCCGCCCGAAGCTCCGTAGCTGTCGCCGGCCGTCTTCTTTGCCACCTGTCTCTTATTTCCCCTGCCGGCCTTTTCTTTCTCCCCCTTCTCCCCTTTTCCTCTTCTTTTCCCTTCTCATCTCATATCCACTCCGGCTTTGTCTCCGGACTCGCGTACCGCTCTTTTCCTCCCATCCCTACTCTTCCTGCCTTTACACGCCGCCTCGCTCGACAAGGCGCGTCTTCCATCACTGTCCGCTTCTCTCGCCCTCTCGCACTCCCGCACTCACACTGCTGCTTCTTCCTGGCCTCCGCATCGCCACCACACCATGACGACCATCGTTCGCGCCACGGCCCTTCGCGCCGGCGGCGCCTGTGTCCGCTGCCGCAAAGGAAAGACAAAATGCGTCTACGAGAACGGCCGGGCTCCGTGTCGGAACTGCGCCAAAGGCATGCACGAGTGCTATCTGCCCTCGGAATCCATGAGCCATGGCGGCCACGGCGTCTCTCCTGCTCGCATCCCCCAGCGCAACCGCGAGTCCCTCCCCGGCGACGGCCGCGTTGTCGGCGGTGCCGGCACCGACCGTCCAGCTCCCAACCTGTCGGCTGCGACCCGGCATCCCATCATCGGCACTGAAAAGTGAGTTTCTCTTTCTTAACTCTTCGCTCGCGTCACAACCTCTCTTGCACCGTCTATATCCGTGCATACGCGATTCTCCACTTTCCTCTGGATCCGCTTCACTTCACATCCATGGCCATTATTCCGCTGCCGTTGTCCATACTATCCTCTGGCCCACTGCCCTCCTCAAATCACCGCTTCTTGCCTGCATCTTGCCTGCATCTTGCCTGCATCTTGCCTGCCCCTTTTCTGAACGCCCTACTAACCATGCCGAGCTGTCCAGGCTTACTCCGGAGCTCATGACCGAATGCGAGCGGGTCATCTCCAAGACTCTACCAGCATGCGTGGCCTTCCACAAGCCGTCTTTCCTGCAGCAGCTCAAAAGTGCCACCCTCGACCCGTCTATGGTCCATGCTCTTCTGACCATTGCTTCTCGGTACGTCTTGACCTCTCCCTTCACCACTAGTCATGCCCTCTGCCAGACCGCCTTTTATACCGTCTTACTGACTGTTGTAGCTACTCACCCAACCTAACCCGCCGATATGGAGGCCATGGCGGTGGCACTGCTGCTGCCGAGCACTTTGCTCAGAAGACGATCAATCTGATCATGCAGTCTCTCGACCACCCCAGTCTCGGTGACATCCAGGCTCTGTGCCTTCTGGTCATCCACGAGTGGGGCTGTCGCAATGCTGTTCGTGCATATATCTACCTCGGCCAAGCCGCCCGCATGGCCCAGATGTACCGCATCGTGCAGACCCACCAAGCTACCGATGCCGATAACTTTCTTAAGGAGGAGGCCTTCCGTCGTACGCTGTGGTTGATCTATGTGCTCGACTGCTTCCTGACAAGCAGCCCCGGCCGCCATCCCGCCTTGTCTTCGCTCGACATCGCGGACGTCGCTCTGCCCTGCCAGGATATGAACTTCAACTTTGGCAGCCCGGTATTCGTCCGCACTCTCAGCGGCACTGCACCTGGCGTGGCTCCAGACCCGGATGCTCCACTTGCCGACGTCGGCGAGTTCGCCTACATTGTCCTGGCCACAAAGATCTGGCGCAGCGTCGTCGAGATGATGACGACGACAACTGTCGACAACTTTTCCAACCCCCGATGCGTTGATCTAGACGCCGAGATTGACGCCATTCGCCAGTCTCTTCCCGTGCACTTCGCCGACAAGGCTGGCCAGATCAACCTCCACATCACCATGGGCAGCGGCTTCACATACGCCATGATTCACTGCTTGCTTCAATGTGCCACTATCTTTGTGAACCGGCGACAAATCCTCCAGTTCGTCACAACCGACAACTTCAACGCCGATGATTGGCACGCCAGCGGCACGGATAGCCACCTGATCGACAATGTTTTTGCGGCATCACACAGCATCATCTCCATGCTCGTTGCCCTCGAGAACGGCGCCGACAAGGACGCGATCTTGTGCTTCCCCATCGTCATGCTGTTCTCTGCATTCACGGCAGGCTCGACTGTGGCTTACCTGTACCTGAAAGGTCTCGCGCCGCCCAACGTCAGGGAGACGGCCTCGTACATTGTGCGGGACAGCCTGCGCCTGATGAATGACGGCGCCGAGTCGTGGCCACTCGTCATGCCATGGAACCGCCACCTGACAGTCATGGCCAAGGTCATGCGCGATGTCAACGCCCGCGACGAGCATCCCGAGTCGCCCGACGGACTGAAGCCGGCCCAGGAGTCGCCGTATATGAAGGATGATGCCTCGTCGCAGCCTGACACGAACCCGGACGTCATGGAATACGAGCAGCAGAATGCAGCCTCGTCCCAGGAGCCCATTGCTTTGACAGAACGGAACAGCGAGCCGCCGCCGCCGAGACGCACTGGCATCGCTACCATCAACGGTGGATCGGCCGGTGCCACCACGCCGGCCACAGCCAGTCCCCCTGCTCACCCAGTCGGGAAGCTCGAGTCTCCCGAGCCACGAACGGTATCGCCTAACCCACCGGGTCCCAGTGTCGATATCAATGCAAAGGAACTGTGCAGCGCCTTTGAGAGGCAGCTGCTAGAACTGGACGACCTTGCAGCATTCATGGGCGGTGGAGTATGAGAGGCCAACCTGGCGTTGCCGGCGGTGTTTTTTCCTCATTTCCTTCCTCTTATGATCCCCCCGCTCCTCCTCTCCCTCGGTTTGAGGGCTTGTTATTTGCAATTGCAAGCGCCCCTGGCTTAGGGTGCCTAAGTTGGGTTCAAATTGTTATTTTTTTGTAATCCTTTTATCAGTCACAGGAGCTGTGCTATGAATGTGTTTTGGGTTATGGAGTCGGTTTCCATGTCAAGTTGAAGGATCAACGTTGTGTGTTTCATGTAACCAAATATGTATGTATATTGTGGCGGCAGCAGGACGACAAAAGGGACAAAGATGGAAAGGACAAAATGTACTGTAGGGCACTGGAGAATGGCGTTTGACCTTTGGCTAATGGCCAGGTTATGTTCTAAAGGGACGGACCAGCGTGATGGCAGTCTGTATTTTGAGGACGATCTACTTTTCCGGCTTTCTACATGCTACTCTTTTCCATTAATCACTGAAATGTATTTGCTCGTGTTTTGTTCTTCAGCAGTGAGGCGCGTCCAGTAGGCTCCGGGGGCTGATTCCGGGGCCAGGGCGCCGTGGACGGGTCCGGTGTACGGATGGGAAAGGTCGTCATACCGCTACTGCCGATTTGGGCTCGTCGTAACGTCACGTGTACGAGACGTCAAGGTCATACACAAAGAAGTAAAGGCTGTCTAGACCAAGGCCATGATGATGGTATTTTACGACATCCAACAGCATATGCAATACAATACAATACAATATACATTTCTGCCGGAGATAAGGCAAACAAGTTACAAGTACAAACTCAAACGGCAGTCGCAAGAAAAAGAAAATAATAATAAAAAAGTACAAAAAAGTACAGGCAGACGTCTCATTAACTGGACGAATGGCACCGAGCCTTTTGCCGTCTATTACTCCATATCCACCAGCGTGTCGGTCGTCTTCGAGCTCTCGCCCGCCTTGAGCGTGGGCACGGCAGGCCCGGTCTCGGCGGTTGCCGAGGTCCCCAGCGCTTTGGTCAGGGCCGTCAGCATGAGCTTCAGCTCGGCCACCTCGGAGCGCAGCTCGCGCACCTCGACGACCGCCAGCTCGTCCTCGACGTTGGGCTTGACGCGCTCGACCGTCTTGTTCCAGCCGTCGGCCTCGAAGTCGACGCTGGTGCTGGCGGCTCCGGCGCCGCCCAGGCCCAGGCCCAGCTGCTCCCACTCCTCGACAATGTCGTCGTCGGCGTCGCCGCGCAGCCGGTTCATCTGGATCTCGCGGGCCTGGCGCGTCTCGAACACGGCGGCCAGCAGCAGCAGCGGCGAGTAGAGCACGGCCATGACGCAGTCATTAAGCCGTCCATAGAGCCGCTTGCTCATCCACCACTCAAACGGCAGCGCCAGGAGAAAGATCTCGACCATGTTCAGCGGCGGGATGAAGACGTTCTCGTCTGGGGCGCGCACAAACTGCATCGTCTTTTGCGCAAACAGCGCGAGGTACTCGTCGTCGGCGTTCTCGTAAATGTCCTCATAGGCCGAGTTGTACAGCGCAATGAGAATGTTGAGCAGCACGACCATGACGATAAAGGTGAAGCAGTAGTACAGGATGATGCCAAAGGGGTGGCCAAACTGTTCAAAGCCCTCAAAGTCGGGGCTCTGCATGACCGCGTTGGCCATGGCTTGGACGATGAAGCCAACGTCGCCCAGCACGTGGTCCTCGGCAATGTCCAGGCCGATAAACGACTGCAGGAAGCCGACCAGGATGACGATGAGCAGCGCAAAGAAGATGACCGACTCCTTCATCATCACCTTGAGCACCACCAGCATGGCGCCGAAGAAGCGGAAGCTGTCGAGGTACAGCAGCAGCCGGATCCAGAACATGGGCGCGCTGAAGGCCAGGAAGTTGTAGCTCAGCTCGTTAAAGTGCTCGCGCGAGCCCTTGAGGCCCGGGTCGCCCGACGAGGGCTTGCTGAACGCCACGAAGCGCAGCGCCAGGCTGGTCAGCAGCAGCGAGTACAGCACCCCGTTGAAGGCGTCCCAGAAGCCGAGGATGTAGTAGCCGGCCTTCCAGATCTTGGCGATCTCGTCAAACAAAAAGCCAAACGTGAAGAGGTACAGCGCGGTCTCCACAAAGTCAAGGTCGCCGCTGCGGTTGATCGTGTTGATGGCAATCGTGAAGAGCACCAGGTACAGCAGCGAGAGCACCATCTGTGCCGCGTTCTGGTACATGGGCGCGCGCATGCGGTCCGGGTCCAGGTGCGAGATAAAGGACGTGTTGTCCCGCCCGTGGTAGTCCACAAAGTTGGACGGGTCGTCCTCGTCCTGCACGAGCCAGCCGCGCCACAGGTAGCCGATGCATTTCTGGTAGCCCGACGAGCCGATCACGCGCAGCGCGTGCAGGTCCACCGCCTTCTCGATCACGTTGGACGGCAGCGTCGGCTCTTGGTCGATCAAGATGGAGTAGCGCTTGAGAAGCACCGAGTGCATCAGGTAGTCGGTGTCCTCCTCGTTCTCGATGCTGGCTGCTTTTAGCACCGCGCTCACTATGGGAGGGGGGGGGGGGTGTGGGCGTACATTTGCTTGGCAATGACCTCACAAGCCATGCCGCGCACCTGGTGCATGCTGGCATCCCAGAGCTCGGCAAGAGCTTGGTGTCGGAACCAGCGCTTGCAGATGAGCAGACAAAAGACCTGTCGAGAGTCAGACATGCTTTCACCTCTGATCGCCTTCTTGTTGTGTCAGGTTAAGCCCACCACACAGCCCTTGTACTCCTCGCCGCCGGCTTCCTTGGCTGCTTTGATGACCTCCTTGGTGATGATCTTGCTGTGTGAACGCGTCACCGGCTCCATCTCCATCTCGCAAGGGATGCACTGCTCAACCAGGTGGTGCAGGCGGATGGCAATCTTGGTGACCTCGGCAGGGGGGATGGCCGACTCGAGGTTGTCCTCGGTGTAGGAGGGAAGGACTGGGGACAATGAGTTAGCATCTGGTGGTCATGGCCGGGGCCGAGGGGCCGGGGACACTCACGACGCCGGCGTGTATCTTCCAGGAGGCCATGGCGATGCTCGTGGGCCGGGTGCTTGTTCCAGCCCAAAAGGTTGCGCCAAAGCGAGCCGCCTGAGCGGCGCGCACCTCGGCCAGTCATTGCGGATAGGTTGGGGGTTGGAGATGCTGTTTGGGCCAGCTATCGTGGCTTGGCGACGCTGTTGCGATCTCGACAAAAGGGTGAAAGAAAGCCTGGAGAGAGGCTCGTGAAATGCGGGAATGAGATATTAATAAATGTCCGACTCCCTCGTCTCCCTTCTTTTCTTCCACTTCCCAGCGGGCTGAATTGCCCGCTAAACAAACGCCCATGCAACAGTATACTAGTGGGCAAAGACCAAGGGCGGAATTCAGGGAAAGGGCACAGAAGCGCAAGAAGCTCGCCGAGATTTTTGTGGCTCCCAGGCGCGGTGGCCAGATCGCTAGCTAGAAATGACGTCGGCATGTATCGCGATCTGGGGTGGGGTCCAGGTGGTATCCAACCACAGCGGTGTTTCAGGGGAGAGAGCTGAGCGCGAAGAGGCGCGCTAAAGGCCTATTCGGCTAGCATGGGCCAGCTGGGACGCTCCCGTGATGGTCGCGAGATTCTGTTGGCAAGATGGCCTCTCTGACGGCGGTGGTGGAAGTCTGCAACGGCGCCTTGGCCGAGATGTCTGCAAGCGATGTCGTCTGCATCTTGGCAGGAGGGCGTCTTTGGATCAACGAGAAGAGAGCTCTGGAAACGGATTTGCAGCAAGGCCCTGAAAGGGGTCCACCTGCAAGCGTTGACCCGCCAGCGATCAGAGATCCGCGGTAGATAACGGTATCACCAAAAGAAACTGTCTGACGAAACACAGAGACGCTTGCCAAGGTGTTCTGGTCGGTTGCCCGCATGTTCCACACTTCTTATCTGCCCATTTTTCCTGTTTCCCCTCCCTGGTTGGTGAGGCTCGGCGACTGCCGTGGTCATCGATTTCGGCACGTATCATGACCACATGCTCATGTGACGTATCACTTGGGAGTCGCACTCGCTCGTGGCATATCGCATTGATCAGGACCCGTGGCGGGAGGGAGGCACATAATGCATTTGACGTGGCAGCCACATGGGCCATTGCCGAGCCCAACCAGCACGGCTGTTGGATAGAAGACTTGCAGCCACAAATCCGTCTGCATCCAGAAGAGAATCAGTCCTGTAGCTGTCTTGGCCACTTCCCCACGGCTGCCTGGAATGGAGTGCGAGGTCAGCCAATGGCAGATGCCAGTTTTGTCTCCTTGCAGCTTTGCCTCAAGCCTCTTTGCTTCTTGCGTCGACAATTCGCGATGCATGCTTGATTTTCTAAATCTGCCGTGCAAAATTCTTCGAAACGCGGGAGGGCCTCAGCAGCTAATATATGTCGCCCTCTAGTTCCAGGCTGCAGCCACGACCCCAAGTTGTGTTTGCCCTCCCCACATTGGCAGGAGCTCCAGGCAGCCATGGCCGGTGGGGCCACAGCTTAGTCCAGTGTCCTCACTGCCCAACACCAACGCCTTCCAGACGTCTTTTCACGCATCGCAGCCTTTCCGGGCTGCAGTATTTATTCTCGCCGTCTCGCCGTCTGTTTTTCTGTTTTTGCTGTTCTCCCTCCCTCATCTACACCCCCTCATGCCATATCATCCATCCGGACCCTCCCGTCCACACCCTCCATTTGCCGCCGTGCTGCGTTGGGACCGCTTTTCGCCTGCTCTCCCATGACACAAAATCCTCCACTCGCTGATCCTTGCAGAAGCCCGGGCCAAACAAAAGACAGCAAAAAGAAGCGAGCGCCAAGTTTACTGGCCTTTCCTTTTGTGATCCCAGCCGCCCAGACCACGAACCACAACCGCTGCCGAGATAGTGACGGCGGCAGAGGCTCCCTCTTGGCTCTCCTTTCTCACCGACTTCTCCGACGCATCTGTGCCTCGTCCTCCTATCAAGCACATTTTGAGGCTTGCGCCTCGTGACTGCTACGTAAGTCTCCGGTTTTGCCAATTTCAGAGGCACACCCCCTCTTTTCCATACCACTCCCCACGCCGTTCTCTGCCGTCCTCCTCCCGTCCGTTGGCCACCATCCTCCCTCCACCCCTGCTGCTTGTTCACTGTCCTCGTCGCACCAAACGGTAACTTGCATAAGCACAATCCTCTCCAACACGTATCTTTCGCGCAAGAGTCCCATCTGGTCGTGCATATATGGCAGCTTCTGCTGCATGGACTCCTGCTAGACAGCTGGCTAGCTCCATCAATACGCTGCCCTTGGGCGCTGATCCTATAGCCGTCTGGCGCTACCTGTCCTCTACAAACTGTAGAATCAGGTTCCGGAGCAAAAAACGGGACAGGTCGGCACCGCTAACACTCTGAGCTATTCCCTTTTCGATCTTCTTCCCTCACCACTGTCGGCTGACAGTCCGTCCGCCTTATTTAAAAAGCACGGCTTGGGCATGCTTACCATTAACAGCCGCTATTAATAGCCTGACAAAACCACGGCCACCATACAAAACTCGGTCTGCGTGCAGCTCTGTGTTTTATCCGTCTTCCACATTTATTTTCTGCCTAGAACTGCTGCTGTCGCCATTTGTCGTCTTTCGTTCCTGAATTATTTTCAACGCCTAGATAGCTTCATCCTCTGCCGTCTCTGGTATACTCACCCCGGCTCACACTACCGTTACGCTGCAGTCACGCTATAGCCACGCGCTACAGCCGTCTATTACTCACGTCTAAAACGCCTTTCAAGCCCGCTTCTCCCCACAATCCCGCACTTATGGATTCCCAGGTCGTCACCATGGACGTCTCTAAAACCAGGACGGACGACTCCGCCAAAACTGGCATCGACGCCGTCCCCACAAAGACGACTGAGATGGACCAGAAGACTACCAACCGCACCGACGCGGCCATCAAACAGGCGGTCAGGGATAAGTCTGCCAAAAAGTGCGCCAAACCCGGACGATCCAAAAAGCAAAAGCTGCCTGTCAGTACTGCCGTTGAGGAAGGGTCATCTGATTCTGATAGCGCCACGATATCATCTTCAGACTCGTCCTCAGATACGGACAAATGTGATTCCAGCTCATCTGTTTCAGAAGAAAAACAAAAGAAGAAGCACCGATCGAAGAAGCGGAATGAATCTGAAAAGGCAAAGAAAAACCTTCTCAAAGCAAAGAGACCGAAGCGGCAGGTCAAGATTCCGGAATCAGAAGACTCCGGATCCGATTCTGATTCTGAGTCTTCTGACTCGGATGGAAGTGACGACAGCTCGTCAAGCTCTGATGACGAAGACAAGAAGGACAAGGGCTCGAAGAAGAGTCGCAGGAACCGCAAGCTCCTAGCTCAGCAGCAACAGCAAGACCTCACGCGACTCCTCCTCCTCCAGCAGCAGCAGCAGCAGCAGCTGCAGCTGCAGCAACACCAACAGCCGCCGCCTCCAATGCCGCGGTACGACCCATATCAGCAATACAACGTCCCGATGTATTATGGAGCCAATTATGGGAACCCGGCCATGAACTCTTTCGGTGTTCAAATGGGTGCAAATGCTTCGAATTTCGCACAGCCACCACATCCGGTGCATCCACTCGGCGGCCACGATCGTGGCCTGGCATTGAGGCCCCCGCCATCAGGTATCAACAATGGCCTTTCCCGTGGCCATGCTCACCTCAAAGGCCTAATACCAGACAATCAGCAGAGGTCGTCCAGACATAAGCGATCCAAGACATCACGCCTGGATTTTAAACGTGTTGACCAGGTGTGGGACAGCACTATTCACAATTATAAGCTGCAAGATACTGCTGAAGGAGTCACAGACCCGGAGTACGAGGGCTATTTGTTCCACGTGCGCCGCACTTTCGACTGGGAAGGAAAGTACAAGCAGACCGTTGTCGATATCAAAAGCAAGCTGCTTCGTGACAGTCTCCAGGAGGTCATTGGTGACATCAAAGGCGTTAGCTTAGTGGAGGAGGTGCCCAAGCTAGATCCAAACATGCTGTTCTTGTACCTGGAAGATATGCGCAAGCATGTTAAGGTTCTCAAAAGGACAAAGCCAACGGGAAAAAAGAGGGAGGTCAAGAAGGAGCAGAAGCTGCTAAAGAAGAAGACGCAGCATCTAAAAGTCCTTGTCCGGTATCTTGATAAGGACTATGAGTCTGTGAAGAAAAAGTAAGTAGCTAGTTCTTCTCCTTGTTTCCCTTTGATCCTCGAATTGCTTGTTTGCTGACCGGTTCTCAAGTCTAAACCCACTTCTGGAAAACGGCTTGATCACTTTCGACTTTCTATGGGCTCTTTGGAAACCGAACACACTGGCCTACGCAACCACGTATGGCTCAACCGAGGAACCTCGTGTCTTCAAGGTTGAGATGGCTGAGAAGCACTTCAGCGTCATGAAAGGTGACTTCTACTACATCGAAGGAAAGGCAAGTTATGGGTTTTTTTTTCTTTTTTTCTTGCTACTGTACGCCTGTTTTCCTAACAACCTGGAAATCTACAGTACTTCGAGTACGACGGCAAGCGATTTGGTTATGGTAGTATGGCAGATGAGATTGGCGAGTTCCGCGGTACTCGCAAGATTACAAGCCTATCGGTGTACCCTTTGAAATACCACAAAAATGAGCAGGAGCTTCGTCAACGGCTCATCGCGCGCGGAAAGAAATTTGTGGCTCTGAGCGGCGTTCAGTACAAGAGCTACGAAGGCATGGCCTACTATAAGAAGAAGAAATCGGCTGTCAAGGTCAACATCACAGGACGGATCATGATCGACCCTAGCATTCATCGACGGATCAATCCGAACTATCCCATCTCGATGGTTCGGTCCAACGAACATGACATGACGTCTGGGGATGATGAGTCTAACAGTGAATGGGATGATGGCTGCGGCTGTGCTTCACAATCAGACTCGGACTCCAGCCAACAGCAACACCACCTTTCGGCTTTCCGAAACGAAAAAGGTGATGACATCTCTGCTCAGGCAGAGACAAAGGATGACGAGAAGACAACAGCAGAAGCAGCCGACAAGGAGTCGGATAAAGATGACACTTCGGCCAGAGCGAGCAGCGGAAGCAGTACTGCAGACGGCACTGATGAGAAGGCCGGAACGGCCCCCCCCGGGTTCAGCGACGAGGAGTACTTGCTGGCTTCGTCGGTGGTACTGGGCTTCGCATTTGCCGAGAAGCTCTGGCTTGAATTTACAGTGTCGAACGTCAACGAGATCCGTTGGAACGAGACTGCTTACGATTCGTTGGTGCTGGAACCGAAAACAAAAGATATTGTCAAGGTCAGTCATTCTTTGATTTATCGTCTAATCCCGGGTTTCCTCTCTCTCTGACATACCTCTGATGTAGGCGCTGGTCGAGTCACACAAGTATCACGCAGCAGAAAGCATCGACGACGTGATTCAGGGCAAGGGAAAGGGCCTTGTTGGTACGTCGCTCTTCTCTTCTTCCTTTACCTTGAGCTTGGCGTAGTGCTAATACCGGGTTGTAGCTGTGCTCCACGGACCGCCAGGAACAGGCAAGACGCTTACTGCCGAGGGCATCTCGGAGCTTCTCAAGTGTCCTCTGTATATGGTGTCTGCGGGCGAGTTGGGCACCGACTCCCGGTTCCTCGAAACAGAGCTCCAGAAGATACTCGATATTTGCCACGCATGGGGTGCGATCCTGCTGCTTGACGAGGCCGACGTCTTCCTCGAGAAGCGCAACATGCATGACATCCACCGAAACGCGCTGGTCAGCATCTTTCTTCGCCAGCTGGAGTACTTCCAGGGCATATTGTTTCTGACGACGAACCGTGTGGAGGTGCGTGTTTATGCCTGCATCCCCGTCCCCCGAATGTTCATCAGCACGGCAGCTAACATAGCCAGACGTTTGACGATGCGTTCCAATCGCGAATACACATTGCGCTACGCTACGACAGCCTCGACCACCGTGCAAAGAAGACCATTTTCAAGATTTTCATTGAGCGGGTCCGCGTGCTGGAAAAGATCGACCTGATGCCGTTCACCGAAGAGGACTACACTGCGCTGGCGCGACACGAGCTGAACGGGCGGCAGATCAAGAACACGGTGCGCACAGCGCAGGCGTTGGCAGTGAACAAGCGAGAGCCGCTGTCGATGAATCACATCCGGCAGGTTCTCGAGGTGCAGATGTCGTTTGACCGAGACTTGAAGGGCGGGCCAGGATTCCAAGATGCTATGCGGAGTTATTTCTAGAGCTGTGGGCTCTCACATTCCATTTTGTACCGTCTACGTTCCCAGGGCTACGGATCGAGGATGAAGGGTATGACGCATTGGAAACCGAAACTGGAAGCTGGATTGAGAATACTACGAGCATGTAAGCGCGCTGGGTTTATGTAGGGCAATATAGGAAAACCGTGTTCACGTGCCATTGCCGACGGAACCGTAGGAAGGACCCACTTTTGACTTTCGGCGAGAAAAGGCGGGAAACTTGGGCGTGCAACTACGGAGTACTTGGCCATCCTCCACGCGACCTGCCTCTTCCCTTCACGGCACCTGCAAGATGAAGCTCGCACCGTCGCTGAAGGCGCTCATCAACGCGCCGCACTCGCGGCCGGGGCCGACGTCGGCGCCGGCGCACATTGCGGAGGTGTACCGGGCGGTGGCACGTGACGCGGCCAAGCACGGCGTGGGCAGCGGGCCGTGGATCACGATTTCGGCGGCGGCGACGATCACGCTGAACTCGCCGGCGTCGCTGACGGTGCTGCACAGCGTGGCGACGGACCCGGCGACGGCGACGGCGAGCAGGCAGCAAGAGGGCGCAGTAGCAGCGGTAGCAGCAGCGGAGCTGATCCGGGAGGTGGGCCTCAAGTGCATCGGCTTCAACGGGATCCCGCGGACGATCAACGTGCTGGGGGCGTTCCGGGCGGCGCTGCCGGCGGCGGTGGCGGCGGGGCTGGCGACGCAGAGCACGCGGACGCCGACGGCGGAGACGCTGGCGGCCACGAGCGCGCGCGGGCTGGGGCTGTGGCGGTCGGTCTATGCGGGCGTCGACCAGAAGCTGCTGGACCGACTGGCCGAGTCGCACCCGGACCTGCCGGTGCACATTCTGCACTCGCACTACGGCCCGCTCTTTACGGACCCGCCGCACCACGGCGACGGCGGCCTGGCCACCGTCGGCCGCGCCCTCACCAGCCTCGTCGGCATCACCTGTCTGCGCGCCCAGCAGGGCGTCGGCCCCCAGGTGCTCTCGCACGTCTTTGGGCTGCGCAAGGCCGTTGCCGACGGGTCCTGGAGGCCGGCCGGCGCCGACGTCGACGCCGATGCCGACGCCGACGCGCTGGAGGCCGTCCGCGGCGTCGACTGGCTCGCCACCGACGACGGCAGCGCGTGGCTCCTGCGCACCATCGACACCATCGTCGACGCCCTCGGCGGCTCCAACTTTGCCGGCGCAAGCGCAAAGCTGTGACGAGCTGCTGTCGGGGCAGGAGAGAGGGCCGGCTGCGGAGGACAGTGGAACTGCACAATCAGCTGCTTTGACGAATAGAGTGTATATTTATGATTCTACATGGTAGACTGGCAAGAAAGCAGGGACAAAAAATTGGACTTGCTGGGAATCGAACCCAGGGCCACTCCCATGCTAAGGGAGTATTATACCACTAAACCACAAGCCCATTGGCTGATGGACGGCTGGGTGGCGACAGCAAGAATATGCAGCCGTCACGTGGTGTTCAGGCGCTTTCTTAGTCTGGGTAGCAAGGCGTATGGCGCTAGTCCCTCGGTTAACAAAGCAACCACGAGAAGCCTGTTAGCTGTCTCTGATGGCACGAAATAAGCAGCTACAAGCAGGACAATGCTGCTTGCGAAAGGCAGTCGCCATGTAACAGCCGCGCTGCACCTGCCTTGAACTGCACGGTCCCAAAGTAGACAAGCCGACCTTTGAAAAAGAAGCGTCTTTCGAGCAAGTTTGCTCTCCTGTGCGCAATCGCCTTTCAGTCGAATAGCTTCGTCCCTCTTTTTCTGTCTGTTTCTCCTCTGCCATGGTAACGGCCACGCCGTAATCGGCTCTCCTTTCAACCCTTGTGTGTTGCCCACAGCAAAACGATCGGTGTGCGGACAAACGAAAAATTGCAACGCTTCTAGAAATTGCGGCGACACCCACTTTGCGCATCTTTTCCATTTTCGAGAACGACAAGGAGCAAGCGGAGCACGAGGAGCCAAGGCAGATCCCCCCCCTTTATTTACGAATAGGCACAGCCTCTGAAGCATCAGGAGAACGGCTACACGACTGCAGATTAGAGTCCACAGCCGGGGGACACCAAGAACGACCGAGGATCGACACCGTGAGCCGTCCGACATATATATTTATATATTCAGGCTCCCAGAGTCCAGACGCTCTCTCTCTCCCTCTCCTTCTTTTTACCCATCACCTCTGCTCAAAATGTTCTGCTCCTGGCTTCTGCAAATCTCGGCCCTCGTGGCTCTGGGCGCCTTTGCCGGTCCTCTGGCCGCGCCGCCGCCACTTCTGCCAGAACGGGACGTGTCTCCTGCTCTCCCCGTTTCGGCGTCCTCTCTCTCCGGCTCGTCTGATTGCACCTCTATCTACTACGTCCCCAGCAACTTCACCCTCGGCCCCGTGTCGACCGTCTGGACAGCCACCGCCACCACCACTGTCAGCCTCGACTGCGGTGGCTGCAACATTCTCACCAAGTCTCTGGGCTACGGCCGTGGTCATGGCCCTATCGCCCACTACACCACTACTACCACTGCTGCCACGCCACGTATGACTACTGCATACGCCTGTCTGTCGTCTTAGTTCAGAGAGGCCGAGCTTCAAGGCTTCAGGGACTGCTGCTGCTTTTGCCAACTGCAAGGGGCCACATGGACTTTGATGGGGAAAATGGGAAAGTCTTGTAACTAGAAAGTAAACTAGAATCAAAATATCCTAAGATGAACCATGTATTATCCCACAACAAGCAGAGCTTTTACAGTAGCTGAAAGGGACGTCTGTCTCGTCTCGATTCACCCCTCTAACGATCATTGATGCCCATGCTCTCCAGCTCCTTCTCCGCCTCATCGTACATCTGCTCAATCTCGGCAACGGACGTTTCCTCTCCATCGTCATCGTCATCGGCATCGGCATCCGAATCCGAATCCGCCGGCCCGTCCTCAGCGTTCTCCGAGACGTGCGGGTGGTGTATGTGGCCCAGCAAAGCCTTGATCTTCTGCAGGATCTTCTGCAGGATCTTCTTAACGATCTTCATGCCTGTGCCCGTGAGGTCGGTCGAGATCGTGTTGGAGGCGCCATACGACGAAGACGACGTGCTGCTCTGGGAGTCCACCACCCTGGTGTTGCCCGTGCTGTTCAGCCTGTCCGAGGCGACAATGATGTCGCCGTTTGCGTCCAGAGCAGGAAGCACGGGCGTGGCCGCCTCGGCAATCGCCATGCGCGCGCCCAGCTTGCCATTGACGGCAGGGTTGGGGTGGAACTTGTTCTTGTTCCGGCCCTTGTTGTGCGGGTTGATGTCGAGCTTGCTCGGCTCGTCGAATTCAAAGGACGAGCCGACCTTGGTGACGGTGGCCGCCGCCGCCTGCGTGCTGTAGGTGTGGGAAAAGCTGGCGGTGTGGGTGAGCTGGACAGTGTGCGAGGTGACAATGATTTTCGGAAGGGCGGCAACCTCAGGGGCGATAGCGCCGACCATAAGGAGGCCGGCGACAAACACAGACCGCATGATGGATAAGGGTTGGGTGGCTGATGGGGAATAAATGAGCAGGTGGAAGTTGGGTGTTTGGCTTCAGAGTGGCTTCTTGGGAGGAGAGAAAAAAAAGAGCCGGCCAGGAAGGTAAAAGCAGGGGCCTTCTTATACATCCACGGGCACTTATTCACAGGTTGTCGATTTTTTGTGTTGCGATGAGTAAAAGGCGAGGGGAAGTATCGCCACAGAATACAGACCGCAGCTACCCGAGCGGCCAACACGATAACAGGCGAACAGTTGCTGGGCACAGTCAGATAACGGGGAAGAAGGGGTCGACGCTGCTCGTGTTGAAGCTGAAGTTGAAGTCTTGATCCTGCATCTGCACCGCATTCTCAGTAAGCCGGTCGCATCGTGATCACCCTCTCCGCATCGCCCATTGCACTGTGACTTACCAGAGTGTCCCATACCCAATCGTCGCCGCTGATCGGAATGTTGGCAGCCGCCAGGGCTGACAGGCTGTTTGTGCCGTTGCCGTCGAAGGCGTCCCCTCCACCGCTGGGCTCTGACCGGACGCTCGTGGGTCCGAAGTTTAGTGACGTCGAGGCATCGTTTTCGCCGGAGCCGTCTCCTACTGTGTGCTGTGCCGCCACCACCTGCAGCAGCTCGACACAGTGCTTCAGTCGCGCGCCGCAGTCAGCCAGAACAGCCTGCTCCATGTCCTCCTTGTCAGCACCGCGCATGAGCGCCCGTGCCTGGGCCAGCACGGCGCACAGGAACAGGATGCCTTTCACGTTCGTCTCGCCGGCAATGACGCGCTGCTCTGTAAAGAGCACGGCGTGCTCCACAGAGTCCAGCAGCACGGACTGCACCACGACGCCCGGCATGGTGAGGAAGGCGGCGGCGTTGCTGTCCACCTCGGCAGCCGAAGACGACGCCATGGCGGCGCCGCAACCGCCGGCAATGCCCAGGCTCAGCCGCACAGAGTGCTCCTCTTCCAGCTGCCACAGAAGCTCCATGCTGAGCGTAGCAAAGCACTGCACCGGCACGGAGCGAAAGCCGCCGGAAGCGGTGACACACAGTCGGTGGAAGTCGTCATGTTCATCTGCCGTGCCGGCGACGGACGCAGACAGGAACCCATGGCTGCGCAGGCCGTGACTGTCCAGTCCCGGTGATGTAGACAGCGATGAAACAGAAGCACCGCCTCCGCCACTACCAGCGACACCAGAGCTTCCGCTGCCGCTGCCGCTGCTCGCCACGACTGCGCTCCAGTGGGACGGGGGTGGCGTGGTGCGTCTGTCTGGCACGGTGGAATTCAAACTGCCGCCACCCGCGCTTGCAGGCGGCTGATGGCGGCTGCCACAACTCTGGAATAGCTTGAGTGCCGTGTCGACGCTGACCTTGCGCGAAAAGTAGTATTTGGGGTCGTTCTGGGATGCGGCCAGGAAGGCCTGGTTCAGCGACAGGAAACAGCGCTGGGTGAGGTGCTCGACGAAGCACAGGTGGAAGGTGGAGGGCCGCATCTTGGTTGTGTTTGCAGGGACGCAGAAGGACTGAAGAGTGGCCGACAGGGCCTGGCAGACGGAGCGCAGCTCCGAGTTGAGGCGAAGGGTTTCGTCGTAGGAGCCGGCGCTGCGGAAGTCGTTGATGCAACGGGCGACGGCCAGGCGGGTGGGAAAGGACCTGAAGAGGGCGATCTGGATGGAGGTGTTGGTAAAGGTTGCGGGGGGCATGGGAGGAGGCAGTGCTCCTGCTGCCGAGGTGTGCGCGGATTCGGGGGCGCAGACGGGCGTGCAGCCCTTGTCGGCGAGCTGGTCGTCGAAGAAGTTGGCCGGCGGCAGCGTGTCAAAGTCGGCGAGGGCGATCAGGGGCGGGCCGCCAGAGTCGAGGCTGGACTGCAGGGCGAGCTCGAGAACGGTGGCCCACAGGCGGCGACGGATCTCGGCGAGGAAGCGCGGGACCTTGGGGATGCGGCTGGGGTCACGATGCAGGCCCATGTACATGGCGGAGCGGACGAGGCCGCCGGCAGAGACCCAGAGCAGGTCGGCGCCGACGCCAGAGGTCTCGCGAGCCAGATGCAGCAGACACATGCTCTGCAGGCCGGCGACGGTCATGCGCGACTTTTCGACCTGTGCGGGAGCCATCTGCCAGAGCTGGGCCTCGTAGATCCACTGGGTGGCCAGATGGCGCAGCGAGCAGGTGTCGTCGTAGAAGCAGACGCCGATGGCCATGCACAGCTGCATCTGGACGACGAAGACGGTGCTGGCGGCGGCGGGATTCTCCCAGTAGCGCTGGTAGGCCTGGGTGAAGGTGGGGATGTGCAGGATGCGGTAGACAGACTCAAAGGTGCGGAAGTAGCTGTTGACGAGCTCGTCGGCGAGCTGGCGAGCAGGCACGCGACGGCCAACCTCGAGGGCCCGCAGCAGCGGCGGTGTGCGGCGGGCCTTGATGGCGCGGCCGAGGGATTTGCACTTTTCCAGGCCGGTTTTTGTCTCCTTTCTGTCCATGACTTTTCCGAAGAGTGGTTTCTGGGGAGTTAGTGAGGGGTGGGTGGAGGAGTGGGAGGTGGATGGAGGAGGGGGAGGTGGATGGAGGAGGGGGAGGTGGATGGAGGAGGGGGAGGTGGATGGAGGAGGAGGAGGTAGAGGAAGTGGAGGAGCAGAAGGGGTGGATGGAGGAGAAGGGATAATGAGACGGGAGCGAAGAGTGAAGCTGGAACGAAGAGGAAGATGGACGAAGAGAGGAGATGAGAAACGGAAAGAATATGGATTAGGAGAGAATAAGTAGGAAAGAGCAAAACAGGAAGGTGCGACAGGAAGGTGCGACAAAAAGGTCAGAAACGCGAAGCCAGGAAGGCGCGACACAAGGAAGGAGCTCACCATGAGCGTCAGCAAGGCGCCGTTCATCCAGTGGCCCTGGCTCATGTATCGCGTCTTTGCGCGGTGGTGATCCTCGCTGGAGCCGACGGGGGGGGTCTGGTCGGAGAGGCCGCCGGGCCGGTAGCCGCTGAGCAGGTGTGTCGGCGGCGGCAGCAGCGGCGTGGATGTCGATGTGGCGGCAGCGGTGGCGGACAGAGGTCGAGGCGACAGGGACGGCAGAACTGGTGTTGGCTGGGGCGGCTGAGACGGCTGGGACGGCTGGGACGGCTGGGACGATGGGTCCTGGCCGGCGAGCACGGACGCCAGCCGGTTCTCGAGCCGGCGCAGCTGGTCCTTGAGCGCGGCCACCTCGGCGTCGCCGTGGCTTTCGACGGACGGGAAGCCCGGCGGCAGCCCAGCGATGTTTGTCTGCGTGGTTGGCGACGATGGGTGGTTGTGGTCGTGGCCGTAGTCGGGGCCATGACTGTGACTGCGACCGTGTCCGTGGCCGTGACCGTGGCCGTGGCCGTGGCCGTGGCCGTAGCCGTGGCCGCGAAACGGCGCCGGGCTCGACGTCGACGCCGCAGCCGGCGCCCACTCGGACGCGAGCGTGGCGGCCAGGACGCCGGCGGCGGCACCGCTCAGCGCGGCCAGGCCGCCGTGGAGCGCGGCCGGCCGCGTCTGCCGGTCCTCGCGTGCAGGCTGGGACGCCGCCGCCGACGCCGCTGCCGACGACAGCGGCGACCGCGCCACCATGGGGTCGGGCTGGTAGAAGCAGTGCTCGGGCTTGTAGGCCTGGACGCAGTTGGCACACGGCAGCTCGCGGTCGCATCGGACTTTGCGCCGTCGACACTGCTTTGCGGCGTGTGGTCAGCACTGTCTCTCTGTGGTGTGGGCTTTTGCCCTCGCTCTCGTATCCCCGTCCTTCGGCCCCGAAGCCTTGTCTCCTTGTCTGGCTGACTGGCTGACTGGCTGGCTGGTGTCTGCTGGCTGGCTGGTGTCTGCTGGCTGGCTTATCTGACGTCTGGCTCGTCTGGCTCGTCTGGCCTGTCTGCTCCATCTGCCCCCCCCCCCCACCCAACAGACTCACCTCTTCGCATGCCAACGTCCTGCGCCTGCGCTTCCGCTTCAGAGGCACGCCTGGCTCCATGGTCGGCAGTCTCCGGCAGCTGGACGCTCCGCGCAGTGCAGCATCGGCCGGCGTCTCCCGTTCGTCCGGAAAAACAGGCAGGCTGCACGTTGTCGCAAGGCGGGCGGCGCAGAGCTCCCGTGCACCGGTCGTCGCGCGAATCCGTCGGACGTTTTGCTCGGAAGCTCGTCTGCCTGTTATTCGGACTTTAGATGGCGGGCACCGTTTTGGCCGAGAGGGCGCGCACGGACCCCTCAGACGTTCCCCCATCGGCCTCCGCCGGTAACTTGTCCAAAGTCCGAGACCCACAGAAGCTGCAGCAGCACGAGAGCAATATTGTTAGACGCATGCAGCTATCAAGTGATACGAGTACAGACTGAGACGTCAAAAGCCCGCAAGCAACGAGATACACGGGGCCTGTCGGGCACAGCAGGCGCCGGCTGTGGTCTGCTGGCGCCGCTGCCGTCCCGACAGGAGCAAAAAAAAAAAAGAAGAAGACGCAAAAACCTCCAGGCATCGCTCCATGTCTATGTATAGATGAACAGTGTGTGATATGACAATTAAGAGCTACATTCTTCGTTGTTGTACGGATCGCCCCCAGCCGGGGCCGTTTCTGTGTCTGCTCCCCCCCTGCTTACAGCAGCAGCTCGAGCGGGTTCTCGATGACCTGCTTCAGCTCGCGGATCCACTCGGCGCCGACGGCGCCGTCGACGACCTTGTGGTCGAAGCTGGCGGTGACGGTGATCTGGTCGTCCCAGGCGACACCGGCGGTGCCGTCGTCGTTCTCAACCGGGACGGCCACCTTTTGCGTGGTGCCGACGGCCAGGATGGCCGCCTGCGGCGGGTTGATCACGGCGGTGAACCGCTCGACGGCCGGGTTCATGCCCATGTTGGAGATGGAGATGCTGCCGCCCTGGTACTCCTCCGGCTTGAGCTTGCCGTCGCGCGCGCGGCCGGCCAGCTCCTTGACCGCCGCCGAGATGGCCGCCAGGCCCTTGCCCTCGACCGCCCGCACGATCGGCGTGATCAGCCCGTTGGGCGTCGACACCGCCACCGACACGTCCACCGTGTTGAACTGCCGGATGAAGCCGTCCCGCCACGACGAGTTGGCCTGCGGCACCTTGGTCGACGCCACCGCGATCGCCTTGATCAAAAAGTCGTTGACGCTCAGCTTGTACTTGCCCTCCGCCGTGCTGTTGAGCGCCGCGCGCAGCTTCAGCAGCTTGCTGACCGACAGCGTCGACGACACAAAGTAGTGCGGGTTCTCCGACACCGACTCCTTGAGCCGGCTGGCAATCGTCTTGCGCATGTTGCTGATCGGAATGTCCTCGTACGCCGCGCCCGCCGCCGCCACCGCACCGCCCGCCGGGACCGCCGCCGCCGCCGCCGCCTTGCGCACGTCGTCCGCCGTGATCTTGCCGCCGGGACCCGTGCCCTTGACGCTGGTGGCCTTGACGCCCAGCTCGATCGCCAGCCGCTTCGCCGGCCCGCCAATGTTGGGCTCCCGGTCCAGCGACGTCTCCAGCCGGCCCGTCGAGGACGTCTGCTCCGGCTCGGGTGCCGCGGGGGTCGACGTCGTCGGCGCCGCCGCCGGCGCCGACTCCTTCTTCGCCGGGGCAGCAGCAGCCGCTGCCGGCGCAACACCGCCGGCGTCGGCCAGCGTAAAGGTCTCAAAGGCGGCAACATCCGCGGCGTTTTCGACGAGGACGGCGATTGGCTGCAGGCCGAGCCGTCAGCCACCAGGTGGGGAGATTGTGGAGAGCGGGGACTGGGAGGTGGGAGGAGGAAAACGTACGTTGTTCACGGCAACGTCCTTGGAGTTGGACTCGAGCAGGATCTTGGCCAGGACGCCGTCCTCCTGGTACTCAAAGTCCATCTGGGCCTTGTCCGTCTCAATCTCCACGAGCACGTCGCCCGGCGCAATCACGTCGCCCGGCTTCTTCTGCCACACGCCAATGTTGCCGACCGTCATGGTCGGCGACAGTGCCGGCATGTTGATCAGCGTGTGCGGCGGGAACGAGGCGTACCATCGGGCGAGCGTCGACGGGACAGCCTGCCGCAGCACGGGGCGCTGCTGCAGGACGCGCCTCCGGAGGATGGGACCGAGCATGGCGGCGGTTGTTCCGGAGACGGGAGGGGGGGGGTGGTGGAAGAGAGAAGAGGGAGAGAGGCAAGGATGCCACGAAGCCGTGAGGAAGGGCAAAAAAATATATAGAAAAAGTGGAAAGTGCAAGGCAGAAAGCGGAAAGCGAAAAGTGAAAAGCGAAAAGTGGATGATGTTCCCCCGGGGTTGGGTTGGGAAGAAGGAAGAGCGAAAAAGCAGGCGATGGGGCGATGGATCGATGGATCGATGGATCGATGGATCGAGCGGGAAGCTCGAAAAGGGAGAAAACGGCTCGAAACGGCCACAGAGACGACAGGACTGGCGTGCAAGGACAGTCCAGAGCAGGGGAACCGGGAGGCAGGACGACGGTGCTGGAGATGTGTGACCGGAGAGGCGTTGGGGGGATTTTAGGAAAGAGGCGGAAAGGTCCAGCGAGCGAGGAAATTGGCGATGGGCGGAAATCAGCTCCGGCGTGCGGACGGTTTGCTCAGGGCGCAGGCCAGCGAATTTTTCAATTTTGCTCTTCCTGCTTCTTGTGGTGTTGTTTTTTTATTTTTTTATTTTTTTTTTACCCTCCTGGAAGCTTTAGCGGCCTGCAGCCTGAGAGGAGCTTCAGTTACGGCGTATAATTGGCCGAGTCGCCGAAGAACTGGCCTCTGCCCAGTGTCGCTTCCCCCCGCGTTATCGACTCGCCCATTAAATGTCGCACAAATAGTCGCTGTCTAGCGAGTCGGGGCCCCTGCCAGAACGCCGTTGCCCACGCCGGGCTGCCGGTGCCGCCTCGGAGACGCGGCGCAGACCTCGGCTGGCCACGGCATGCAGGCGGTGCACCTGCGCGCAGCCTGCCGTTGCCCCAAGCCGTCTGCTCGCATCGCCCGCAGCTTCATCCACGGGCTGCCGGCCGCTGCCCGGCGAGCCGTTTTGTTGCTGCATGCCGCTTAGTCGTGCTGCTAGCTCGGCTTGGACGGCGTCTAATAGTAGTGCGGGCCGCATTGTCGTGAACTGCTGACATCATCCAGCAGGACCCACAACCCCCCCCCCCAAAAAAAAAAAATTCCTGAGGCACCAACTCACACGAGGCCTGTGGGGAACCTCGCAAGGGGCAAGATGGCTTAGCTGCATGACGCGGATTATGCCAATCGATAGCGTGGAATCGCCGGATATGGGGGAGGGAGGGACGTGTTCCTAGGCCGAACCCCCGTTACTAATAAGTCAGCTAACAAACCTGTCATCAACTCGAATCTCTGGCCCTGCTGCAACGACACATTGCCAGCATCGGCTGCCGCCAAACCACACCCTTTGCGACCCGTCCCCACGACATGAGCCCCCGCTGTCTGTAGGCCGTCCGTGCCGTCCGTGCCGTCTGTTCCGCTCTGTGCCGTCTGTGCCGTCTGTGCCGTCTGTCCTGTCGGTCCTGTCGGTCCTGTCGGTCCCGTCTGGTTGGTTCGTCTTGATTTGCTGCATCCGTCGATTTCCCTCTTTCGCACCACAAACGCGACCGCGTCGAAACGGCCAACTCCCCCGTGACGGCTGCAACTGCCGGCTCCCTCCTCCCTCCCCGGCCTCCTCCTCGCGCATGGCTGGGCGTTCCAATCGCCCCTCCCGGCCACCATGAGCTCGCTCTCGCTCAAGTTCGTCTCCTCGTCCCTGGCCGTCATCGCCGCCTCCAAGGACGCCCACCACAATGCGGCTCTCGGCGACGCCGTCAAGCGGGCGCTCGACGCCATCAAGGCGGCCGACCCCGAGTTCCCCGACCCCGAGATCATCTTTGCCCCCCTGCAGCTGGCCACGCGGTCCGGCAGCATCCCCCTGGCCACCAGCGCCCTCGACTGCATCGGCAAGCTCATCTCCTACTCGTGCTTCTCCATCCCGCCGCCGCCCGACGGCGACGGCGGCGGCGGCCCCGACCAGGACCAGGACCAGGACCGGCCGCAGCAGCCGGCCGCCCCCCTGATCGAGCGCTCCATCGACACCATCTGCGACTGCTTCCAGGGCGAGACCACGCCCGTCGAGATCCAGCTGCAGATCGTCAAGTCGCTGCTGGCGGCCGTGCTCAACGACAAGATCGTCGTGCACGGCGCCGGCCTGCTCAAGGCCATCCGCCAGGTGTACAACGTCTTCCTGCTCTCGCGCAACACCGCCAACCAGCACGTCGCCCAGGGCACGCTGACCCAGATGGTCGGCACCGTCTTTGAGCGCGTCAAGAGCCGGCTGCACATGAAGGAGACCCGTCTGGGCCTGTCCAAGCTCAAGCAGAACGGCAGCAACGCCACCTTTGAGCAGCCCGACGTCTCGGCCAGCGGCGTCGGCAGCGGCGCCGATGGCGACGGCGAGGACGACCAGCCGCCGGAGACGCCGATGCTGCCGACGGCCGAGGCCGCCAGCGAGGCCGCGGCCAAGCTCACGCTCAAGGATCTCGAGCATCGCAAGAGCTTCGACGACTCCAACCTCGGCGACGGCCCGACCATGGTGACGCATCTCAAGCACCCGGCGCCGTCCGCCCGCTCCGTGTCCGAGCAGACGGCCCCCGGCAGCCCCCACGTCGACTCGCCCGAGTCGCTCGACGCCGAGGACGAGGTCTACGTCCGCGACGCCTACCTCGTCTTCCGCTCGTTCTGCAACCTCTCCACCAAGGTGTTGCCGCCCGACCAGCTCTATGACCTCCGCGGCCAGCCCATGCGCTCCAAGCTCATCTCCCTGCACCTCATCCACACCCTGCTCAACAACAACATCGCCGTCTTCATGTCGCCCCTCTGCACCATCACCAGCACCAAGAACAACGAGCCGACCAGCTTCCTGCAGGCCGTCAAGTTCTACCTCTGTCTCAGCATCACCCGCAACGGCGCCAGCTCGGTCGACCGCGTCTTTGAGGTCTGCTCCGAGATCTTCTGGCTCATGTTCAAGTTCATGCGGCCCCCCTTCAAGGTAGCTCCTCTCTGCTCGGCAGCCTGCTTGGCAGCCTGCTGCTCTCCCTGCCTGCTCCTGCTGGCCTCCACCCTCCCTGCTGACCCCCCCTCCCGCACAGAAAGAAATCGAAGTCTTTCTCAACGAGATCTATCTCGCCCTGCTCGCCCGCAAGACCGCCCCGCTGTCCCAGAAGCTGTACTTTGTCGGCATCCTCAACCGGCTCTGCGCCGATCCGCGCGCCCTCGTCGAGACGTATCTCAACTACGACTGCGACGGCAACGTCGACAACATCTTCCAGACCATTGTCGAGTACCTGTCCAAGTTTGTCATCACGCCCGTGCACGTCCCGCCCGAGATCGAGCGCAGCTACGAGGAGAAGCACGGCACCACCAGCGGCAGCGACTGGCAGCTCAAGACCACGATGCCGCCGCCGCTGACCGTCAACCAGATCGTGCCGCACCACGAGCCCGAGAGCGAGTTCCCCAAGGAGTACGTGCTGAAGCGCGTCTCGCTCGACTCGCTCGTCGAGTCGCTGCACTCCATGGCCAACTGGTCGCAGGCCGGCCGTCCCGACCGCCTCGGCGCCTCGGCCGCGGCCGACGTCGAGAAGCGCTCGTCCGGCGAGGACATGCGCGAGTCCATCGACCCGTCGGTCGGCGACAGCGTCTCGCGCATGGACACGCCGCCGATGCCGCCGTCCACGCCCGTGGTCGACGACGACCCCGAACACCTCGAGCGCGAAAAGGCGCGCAAGACGGCCCTGGCCGCGGCCATCCGCGCATTCAACTTCAAGCCCAAGAAGGGCATCAAGATGCTGATCGAACAGGGCTTCATCCCCAGCGACGCGCCCGCCGACATTGCCCGCTTCCTGATCCGCGACGAGCGGCTGGACAAGGCCCAGGTCGGCGAGTATCTCGGCGAGGGCGACGCCAAGAACATTGAGATCATGCACGCCTTTGTCGACACCATGAACTTCACCAAGCGCCGCTTCGTCGAGTCGCTGCGCCAGTTCCTGCAGTCGTTCCGGCTGCCGGGCGAGGCCCAGAAGATCGACCGCTTCATGCTCAAGTTTGCCGAGCGCTACAACGACGGCAACCCCAACGCCTTTGCCAACGCCGACACCGCCTATGTGCTGGCCTACTCGGTCATCCTGCTCAACACGGACCTGCACAGCAGCAACGTGACGAAGCGCATGAGCAAGCCCGACTTCATCCGCAACAACCGCGGCATCAACGACAACGCCGACCTGCCCGAGGAGTACCTGCTGGGCATCTACGACGAGATCGCCTCCAACGAGATCGTGCTCAACAGCGAGCGGGCCACGGCCGCCGCGGCCGGCACGCTGCCGTCCCAGCCGACCGGCCTGGCCGCGGCCTTTTCCAACGTCGGCCGCGACCTGCAGCGCGAGGCGTACGTGCAGCAGTCGGAGGAGATGGCGTTGCGGTCCGAGCAGCTGTTCAAGAACCTGTACCGCAGCCAGCGGCGCAACGCGGCCAAGGCCGGCGTCAAGTTCATGCCGGCCACCTCGTTCAAGCACATCGGCCCCATGTTCGACGTCACCTGGATGTCGTACTTCTCCGCCTTTTCCAGCCAGATGCAGAACGCCCACAACCTGGAGCTCAACCGGCTCTGCCTCGAGGGCATGAAGCTGGCGACCAAGATTGCCTGTCTCTTTGAGCTGGCCACGCCGCGCGAGGCCTTCATCTCGGCGCTGCGCAACGCGGCCAACCTCAACAACGTGCAGGAGGTGTACGCCAAGAACGTCGAGGCGCTGCGCGTGCTGCTGGAGCTGGGCCACTCCGAGGGCAACTACCTGCGGGAGTCGTGGAAGGACATTCTGATGTCGGTCAGCCAGCTGGAGCGGCTGCAGCTGATGGCCGGCGGCATCGACGGCAGCTCGGTGCCGGACGTGTCCAAGGCGCGCTTCGTGCCGCCGTCGAGCGGGCGGGAGAACGGCCACGGCCACGGCCACAGCAACGGTAGCGGCAGCGGCGGCGGCAGCGGCGGCGGCGGCGGCAGCGGCAGCGGCAGCGGCAGCAGCAGCATCATCAACGGCCTCGACCAGCGGCGGTCGATGCAGCGGCGGCCGCGGTCGCTGACGGCCGGGCCGGGCGGGTTCTCGTCGGTGGACGTGGCGTACGAGCTGACGTCGGACGAGACGCTCAAGAGCATGGACCGCATCTTCACCAACACGGCCAACCTGCACGGCGACGCGATTGTGCAGTTTGCGCGGGCGCTGACCGAGGTCAGCTGGGACGAGATCAAGGTGTCGGGGTCCAACGAGAACCCGCGCATGTACAGCCTGCAGAAGATTGTGGAGATCAGCTACTACAACATGACGCGGGTGCGGTTCGAGTGGACGGCCATCTGGGACGTGCTGGGCGACCACTTCAACAAGGTGGGCTGCCACGGCAACGAGGCGATTGTGTTCTTCGCGCTGGACTCGCTGCGGCAGCTGTCGATGCGGTTCATGGAGCTGGAGGAGCTGCCGGGCTTCAAGTTCCAAAAGGACTTTCTGAAGCCGTACGAGCACGTCATGTCCAACTCGAGCAACATCCACGTCAAGGACATGGCGCTGCGCTGTCTGATCCAGATGATCCAGGCGCGCGGCGGGAACATCCGGTCGGGCTGGCGGACCATGTTCGGCGCCTTCACCGTGGCCGCGCGCGACCCGTCGGAGAGCATCGTGAACATGGCGTTTGAGAACGTGACGCAGGTGTACCGGACGCGCTTCGGCGTGGTGATCCAGCAGGGCGCCTTCACCGACCTGATCGTGTGTCTGACCGAGTTCTCCAAGAACATCCGCTTCCAGAAGAAGAGCCTGCAGGCCATGGAGACGCTCAAGTCGGTCATCCCGACGATGCTCAAGACGCCCGAGTGTCCGCTGTCGCAGCAGAAGAGGGCCAACGGCGCGGCGGCCGCGGACGGCGACGCGCAGCCGGCGCCGGTGCCGGCGGGGCCGAGCCGGACGTCGGTCGAGGAGGGCTTCTGGTTCCCGGTGCTGTTTGCGTTCCACGACGTGCTGATGACGGGCGAGGACCTCGAGGTGCGGTCGAACGCGCTCAACTACTTCTTCGAGACGCTGCTGCGGTACGGCGGCGGGTTCCCGCCCGACTTCTGGGACATCCTGTGGCGGCAGCAGCTGTACCCCATCTTCATGGTGCTGCGGTCGCGGCCGGAGATGTCCAACGTGCTGAGCCACGAGGAGCTGTCGGTGTGGCTGTCGACGACCATGATCCAGGCGCTGCGCAACATGATCACGCTCTTCACCCACTACTTTGACGCGCTCGAGTACATGCTGGACCGCTTCCTCGAGCTGCTGGCGCTGTGCATCCTGCAGGAGAACGACACGATCGCGCGCATCGGCAGCAACTGTCTGCAGCAGCTGATCCTGCAGAACGTGGCCAAGTTCTCGCCGGCCCACTGGTCCAAGATCGTCGGCGCATTCTGCGAGCTGTTTGAGCGCACCACGGCGTACCAGCTGTTCTCGGCCACGACGGCCGCCGGCCCCGGCGCCTCGGCCGCGGCCTCGTCGCTGTCGGCGGCGCCGGGCGCCCTGGAGCTGGGCTATCCGCTGAGCCCGGTGGCGGCGGGCGTGGCGTCCGCGTTTGACGACAAGGGCCTGGGCCTGCACGGCAGGGGGGCCGACGGCCGGGACGGGGGGCTGGCGCCGACGGCAGACTCGGACACGGCGTCGATGCTGTCGGTGGTGCCGACCGAGACGGACGAGGACGCACAGCGGACGCCGAAGATGGCGACGGCGACGCCGGCGACGACGACGGCGACGGCCGAGACGACGGCGAAGCCGCAGCCGCTGGAGGACTACCGGCCGTCGAGCAGCCTGCAGCAGCAGCCGGTGGTGGTGACGGCGGCGCGGCGGCGGTTCTTCAACCGGATCATCTCGCGGTGCGTGCTGCAGCTGCTGATGATCGAGACGGTCAACGAGCTGTTTGGCAACGAGGCGGTGTACCGGCAGATCCCGTCGGTCGAGCTGCTGCGGCTGATGGGGCTGCTGAAGAAGTCGTTCCTGTTTGCGCGGCGCTTCAACACGGACAAGGAGCTGCGGATGCGGCTGTGGCGCGAGGGCTTCATGAAGCAGCCGCCGAACCTGCTGAAGCAGGAGTCGGGCTCGGCGGCGACGTACGTGGCCATCCTGTTCAAGATGTATGCGGACGGGGCGCCGGAGCGCCAGGCCACGCGGGCCGACGTGGAGAAGGCGCTGGTGCCGCTGTGCAAGGACATTATGCACGGCTACCTGGCGCTCGAGGACGAGAGCCAGCACCGCAACATCATGGCGTGGCGGCCGGTCGTGGTCGACGTGCTGGAGGGCTTTGCGCTGTTTCCCGAGCCGGCCTTCACGGCCCACACGCGCGACTTTTATCCGGCCGTGGTGGCGCTGCTGGCCAAGGAGCTGAGCGGCGAGCTGCGGGCCGCCATCATCCAGGTGCTGCGCCGAGTCGGCGAGGTCGGCCTCGGCATCCACGGCCTGGCCTCGGGGCCCGACGGCTACTTTATTCCGGGCCAGCGCCGCGACAGCCTGCTGAGCACCGCGTCCACGGACGGCGGCGCCGGCGGGCCCGCCACGGTCGACGACGAGGGCGGCGATGCCAGCACGAAGCTGATGGGCCGGCGGATGCACTCTGTTGCGAGGGGTTGAGATGGGGTGTGGAAGGGGGAGAGGGAAGGGGGAGAGAAAGAGAGCAGGATGAGAGGACGACAGGTGGGAGGACGACAGGTGTGACGACAGGTGAGAGGAATGGCCGGACAGACAGACATGGACGAGTGACATTGACGGTGGACAGAACGTCCAGTGCAAAAGCGGACGAGGTTGTTTACAAGAGCAATGTGTTTTGATAGATTTCTGTATTTTGTCCTTTATACTTTACACTTTTACATTGAGAGGGGCCGGTCGTGACTTCCTGTGGTGACTCGCTAGTCTGGAGCGTGCCTTCCTTGATGCTTCTCCTCAGCCATCTGCACGTGACCTAGACGTTCCAGGAACAGATCTCCGGAGCTCTCCGTTCCCCATCCCCCCCCCCCCCCCGCCCTCTCCTACTGCTGCCAGCCGGCGACGCGAGGCGCAGCTGGCGGCATCAGCTGGCGCAGCCACATGCGGAGGGCATCGGCCTCGTCGGGCACGGTGCGGTCGGGCAGGGTGCGCAGGGCGTCGGCGAGCAGGTCGTCGTCGGCGGTGGCATCGCGCAGGAGGCGGCGTAGGACCTCGACGGCGTAGGCGGCATTGGCGGGAGGGGAGGTGGCGAGGACGGCGACGCGCATGACGCTGACGAGGGTCTCGAAGAAGTCGATGAGGCTGAGGTGCATCAGGCGGTCGGAGCGGTCGACCATGTGGAGGGCGACGAGAACGAGGACGCTGTCGGCCGAGGGAGGAGAAGGAGCGGAAGGAGATGAAAGAGAGGGAGAAGAAGGAGAAGAAGGAGAGGCGGTAGCGAGAGCGGCCAGGTTGAGCGAGGCCAGCCGCGGCAGGACGCGCAGCACGCGGCCCTGGGCAATGGTGCGCTGCAGCCGGGCGCGATGGCTGTCGTCGCGGCCGGGGGGAGCAGCACGGCCACGGCCACCGGCACTGCAGACGTCGGCCAGCAGGCTGTGCAGCAGGCGGTCGCGCAGGAGCCGCCGCCAGAGGCAGCCGGGCCCCGGGGCGCGGCGCAGCGAGGGCAGCCGGCCGCCGCCGCCCATGGGCTCCTCGACGACGATGCAGCGGGTGCCGGTGCCGGTGCCGTTGACGAGCACGGGCGACGCAGTCGTGGCGGAGCTCTGGGGCGTCGGCGGCGCCAGCGGACAGTCGACGTCGAGCAGGTCGCCGAGCACGCGGCCGCCCTTTTCGCCGACCTCGACGGCGGGCGCGGCCAGCCAGCAGGTCAGAAAGGCCGTCAGCAGGGCGGACATGTCGGCGAGGCGGCCGAGGCTGGCCGCCAGCGTCGTCGCGTCCTCTCCTCCCGCCCCCTCCACCGCCTTGTGCACAACCGTCATGGCCAGCACGTTGGTGGCCGGCGCGGCGTCTGTGCCCAGGGCGGCCACCAGGTCGGCCTCGGACGCCAGCGCAAACACGTCGGCGAACCGCACGGGGCCCAGCAGCTTCGTCGCCATGGACGAGAGGATGTCGGCCGCACCGTCGCCGCTGCCGCTGCCGCTGCGGCGAGCCGCCGCATCTGCCGGCCACTGCGGCTGCTGCTGCAGCACGGCGACAATCTTGGGCAGCAGCCGCGGCGCCAGCGCGGGAATGTTGGCGTCGGTCAGCTGCAGCTCGACGCTGTCAAAGAGCCGGGCGTCCAGCCGCGGCCGCGTGGCCGGCGCCGCGCCGACTGCCGTGATCGCCAGGAGGTCGTCCAGGTGGCGGTCCAGCTCGTCGAGGCCGGTCACGGGGACAAACGAGTCCATGATGTTTGTCGCTTACTGGTTGTAAGATATTGTCTTTCTTGGTCTTTCTTGGTCTTCCTCGCTGTGGATGGCAGATTGCGGCAGCTGCAGATACGTCCCCAGAACAGCCTCGCCGGCAGAGACGTCGTGATGGGATGTGAGAGAAAGATGTTTCCGTTGCGTCGTCACTGCTTCTCTGCCTGACGTCGTCGTTGACGGTGGGGGGACGCTGGTGGGGGAAGGCGCGTGCGGCTCAGAATGGCAGGCACGCTAATGCGGCTGGGGAAAGAGGCAGGTGCAGCGCACTAACAGCGGATTTGTGAGTCGGACGCGGCAGAAAAAAAGGCTAAAGAATCCTAGCCTTTTGAAGAAAAAAAAAAAAGTCTCGCTCACGGCCGAACGAGCAACGACTGTCGGCCAACAGGAGCAGATCCCCATCGCGCCAGCCCGAGTGCACATTGGTCCTCTCCGCGCGCAGCGACAACATGTCCCGAGGCGGCCGTGGCGGAGGTCGCGGCGGCGGCCGGCGAGGCGGGCCAGGTCTTCCCTGGGGCGACGATCCGAGCATGAAGGCCGACAGCAAGCCGGTCGAGCTGTTTCCGGTGGGTGGCCGTCTCTTCCCCCCCCCCCCCCCCCCCTGCTTTCTGTGTGCCGTTCCCTGCTGACGGCGCAGCCGTTTGCGGTGCCCAGCGTGGCCCCCCTGGCGGCGCAGGAGCGGCAGGTGGTCGACTACTTTCTGCTGCTGCGCGAGCAGATCCACTCGAGCCCGCTGTACACGCAGACGCGGATCCGGCACGACGGCGGCGGCGACGGCGACGGGGCCGGCAAGGCGTACGGCCAGGAGCAGATCAACCGGCAGTACGGCATCCGCAGCAAGGCGACGCTGGACCCGTTCACGGCGGTGCCGATGTACGCGCACCGCTTCGAGAAGCAGGAGCGCGCGCTGCCCGACCTGTCCGGGCGGCCGTTTGGCCGCGAGCTGTTCCCGGCCGAGCTGTGGCCGACGCTGGACGGCGTCGACGACGGCCGGCGGCCCGTGCGCGGCGGGCTGCGACGGTCGCTGGGCGGCCGCCGCCGCACGCTGGCCCTCTCCGAGGTCACGACGCTGCGCACGGCCGAGGACATCTTCCAGCGGCGGCCCGGCGACGGCGACGGCGACGGCGACACGCGCAAGGCGCTGGAGCAGCTGGAAAAGTTCAAAAACGTCGGGCTCGACGACGAGGACAATGTCGAGTTTGAGCTCGTCGAGGACGAGGGCGACTACGACGAGGTCGAGGACGAGGCCTACGACGACGACGAGGAGGGCGACTACAACGCCGAGGCCGCCTTTGACAACGGCGACGACGACGACTACGGCGACGACTACGAGGACGGCGGCGGCGGCGACGAGGGCGTGTACTAGGCGGCGGGTCTGGAGTCCAGGAGTTTGGCGTTACGACGGGTCGTCTCTTGTTTTTTGGATTTGTTACAACCAGCTACAGTGAGCCGGATGAATAAGCAGTGAAGGGCCAAGTTGACTGTCCTCTGTATCTCCGTGACTAACTAAGCCTGTCATGTGTTTCTCTCCTTCTACTCGTGTTTCTTCTCACTCAACCCACCTCCTCAACTCAACCCATCCCAACCTCATTCGTCACCCTCCACATCCCTCCCTCCCCTCCCTCCCTCCTCATCCCTCTCCCTCCCATCCAACCCCCTCCCCTCATCGCCCTAGATACCGTCCCAGCTGCAGCGCCGTCACGTCCTCACGGGCCGATCCCACCACGCTGGCCACCGTCAGGATGCTGTCCTCAAACTCGCGCAGCACCCCCGCCAGCTCGGCCACCTTTTCCTCGGCCGAGCTGCCCATGCCGCCCGTCCCGCTGCCCATGTTGCCGCCGCTGCCGCCGCCGCCGCCGCCGCCGCCGCCGCCGCTGCCATCCTGCGACACCCGCTGCAGCTGTTCCAGCAGCCCCGACTGCACGCCGTACATGTGCACCTCGATCTCGCCCAGGTTCTTTTCCAGCCGCCGCAGCTGTCCGCCGATCTCGTCGCCCGTCTGCGAAAAGTAGTTGATCAGGTCCGTGCCGCCCGACGAGCCCTCGCCGTCGATGCCGCCAAAGTCGTCGCCACGGCCGCCGTCGTCGAGATCCCCGCCGCGTCCGCCGCCGCCACCAGCGCCACCACCGCTGCCACCCGCACGCCGCGTCCTGCCGCCGCCGCTGCCGCCGTCTCTGCTGCTCCGGCCCGCTGCCCCCCCGGCACCACCGCCTCCGCCACCACCGCCACCGCCTCCACCTCCACCACCTCCACCACCACCACCGCCACCACCGCCGGGCGCCGTCGACCACAGGCCCGAGGTGTGGAACTGCGCCGGCAGCTTCTGGTTGTCCAGCGCCTTGAAGCTCAGCTGCGCGTGCTCGGCGTCCTGCTTGACCGTCTCGCGCAGCACCTGGATCGCCTGCAGGTCGTTGCCCAGCGCGCTCGACACGCCGTCGTACTTGCGCCCCACGAACCGCACGTCGTCCGGGATGGCCGCCAGGCTGTCGCCGTGCGCCGGCAGAAACGCCGCCACCTGGTTCTTCTGCTCCACGTACGACTGGATCAGGCTGTCCAGCGCCATAATGTCCTTCTGCAGGCTCTCGTGCAGGTCGTTGAACCGCGTCGTCCCCTTGAGGTTGCTCAGGTCGATCCGCACCCCCGGCACCGTCGTCTGCTGCTGCTGCTGCTGTTGCTGTTGTTGTTGTTGTTGTTGTTGCTGCTGTAGCTGTGTTGGCGCCGGTTGCATCGTGCCCAGCCGGCTGCCCCCAAAGAGGCCGCCTCCGCCAGCCGCCGTCGTTGCTGGCGTGGCCGCCCCAAAGAGCCCGCCGCCCGCAGGAGCTGCCGTCGGCGCTGCCGCCCCAAACAGCCCGCCGCCGCCCGCTGCTGCTGTCGCTGCCGGTTGTGCCATGGCTGTGCCGCCGCCAAAGAGTCCTCCTCCGGTCGCCGGTTTCGCTGCCGTCTGCCCAAAGAGCCCGCCGCTCGTGCCCGTCGTGCCCGTCGTGCCGCTCCCGGCTGCTGTCCCAAACAGAGACGGTGTTGCCGCCGCCGTCGTCGTTGCCGCTGCTGGCTGTGTGGCCGCGCCGCCAAAGAGACCGCCCGTACTGGCCGGCTGCGCGTTTGCCGAACCGAACAGACCGCCGCTGGCCTGAGGCTGACTCGTTGTGGTGCTGCCGCCGCTGGACAGGGAGGGCACAAGAGTTAGAAACTGTTTGCAGTAGGTTTTATAAAACGAGAGCTTGGGCGTGCGCCAGCCAGACAATGCGAGACGCAACATACAAGAGGTTGGCCGTGCCTGTGTTGATGCTCAGACCGCCAGGCCCACTCGCCGATCGGGCCAACATTGCGAGGAGAAAAAGAAAAGGCAGGAAAAGGCAGATGTGTCAGCTGCCTGGCTGTGCCGCTGGTCGGTGGATGGCAGGAGAGCCAATGGCGTGGGTACGGCAATCGGAATGCTGGGCTGCCACCGGTTGCGTATGCGGAATGTCTCTTTGTTGTCGTTTCCTGTAAAGCAAAACTTTGGCGCCAGCCGATTCTGCCATCACACCTCGAGCGGGCGGACGCGCTGAGCTGCACCAGAGCCTTACTCACCGCCTTCTCCGTTGGGACGTGGTTACCAGTCACGTGATGTTTCCGATGCTCCGAACTGCTGTCATGGGCCCTCATCGAGCAAGAAAGAAAGCAGAACAGAAGCTGCAAGGTGTGGAAGAGGTTAGATTGCCTCTTTACATGCTGCTTTCCACGCCGCCAATGTGCTGCTTCTTGACTGAGGCTGTGGCAGGATGGCATCTGAGGCACTGGCCTAATAGCTGATTGCGCTAAGGCGCAGTTACAGTAGGCAAAGTGCTCTAAAACGGGGCTGCCACCAAATTCTGCCGCTTCCTCGACAAAACAAGAACCTCCAACCACCAAGTGACGTCGAGCTTCTTTACCGAAAGCCCTGTTCCGGAGCCGCTTCCAGGTTGCAATCTTTCCTCTTCACACAGCGACACGGACGTGCAGACAGCATGGACATTGACGAGGACGACGATTTCTACGCGCCAGAGGAGGCGGAGATCGACACAGCAGCTCCGGCGCAATCAGCAGCAGCTCCGGCACCACAGGCGGCCTCCACAGCAGCAGCAGCAGCGGGAGACCAAGGCGTCCGGGATGACTTGGAGGAGGGCGAAGAGGAGGACGAGGCGGGAGCGATGGAGGACGAGGAGGAAGACTCGGTGAGCGACAGCAGTGGAGAGGCTTCAGCAGCAGGGCAGTTTTCTTCTGACGAGACCGGTGCAGGACATCGACATCATAATAGAGCGGAAAGACGGCTCCAAGGCCGCGCCTCCTTCGTGCGTTGCATCCTCCAGGCGCCGAGACAGACAGAAGGGCGGCCCAGACTAACCTCGCCGCACAGACAAGTCCGATACAGCGACATCCGCAACATTCGCGACGGCAGCGGCAAGGCGGCCGCGGGGGGGAAGAAGGACGACAGCACAGCAGGCGCGGGCGGCAGCGGCGGCGGGAGCGGCGGCGGTGCAGGCGGTGCTGGTGCGGGCGGCCGTGGCGGCGAGTACCCGGCGGTGCCGACATCGCAGATCGACGTGAACGCGGTGCCGGTGCACAAGGGGACGGGCAAGCGGATCACGCAGGTCAACATCGACGAGGACCTGCCGGAGAACGACAAGCCGTGGCGGAAGCCGGGCACGGATCTGAGCGACTACTTCAACTACGGCTTTGACGAGTTCACGTGGGCGCTGTACGCGCAGAAGCAGGAGGCCCTGCGCGGCGAGTACAGCCAGGACGCGGTGGCGGAGAAGAACAAGAAGATGATGGAGGACATTAACAGCATGTTCATGATGGGTGGCATGCCGGGCGGGGGCATGCCGGGCGGGGGCATGCCGGGCGGGGGTATGCCGGGCGGTGGCATGCCGGGGGGCATGTCGGGCGGCATGTCAGGCGGCATGTCAGGCATGTCTATGCAAGGGGGCGGCGCAGGCGGCGCTGGAGGGTCGGGCGGAGGGGGTGGAGGCGGAGGGCCGTCGGGGGGGCCGGTGTCTGGCGGGGCCGGGGCGGCAGGCGGCGCGGGCGGTCCCGGGGTGGGAGCAGTGGGCGGGGGCGTGGGTGGTGGCGGGCCTGCGGTGGCCGGCCTCGACGGCATGCCGCCCGAGATGCAGCAGATGATGCAGCAGATGCTCGCGTCGGGCATCGATCCCAGCCAGATGGACCCGGCCACCATGGCCGGCATGATGGCGGCTGCCGGCGGCGGAGGCGGCGGTGCGGGCGGCGGTGGTGGTGGCGGCTACGGCAACAACGGCTTTGGTGCCGGGCAAGGCCAAGGCTATGGCGGCTACGATCCCAGCATGGGTGCCAATGGCGGACGTGGCGGCGGCTTCGGACGGGGACGTGGAGGACGGCGAAACTGGTAGGGGGGGAAGGGGGGGGGAAGAGGAGGATGCGAGAGGCTCTGGACAAGCTCAGGGGGGAGCTGTCTCCAGTTGTATTGCATGTATATGGACAAGTACAGTTTGTTTGATTCTCAGTTGTTTGATTCCTGTCAGACGTGCATGACTGGATGCTTACAAATGATTAGTCAGCCAAATGATTAGTCGGCACGAACAACTCTCTGATCAGTACAGGACAGTTTCTATACAAACAGCAACAGCCTATAGCCCAACGGCTGCCAAGATGGTCATGCCAGGCCTGCGGTACAGGAAGGACTGTACAGAAGGAAAGGAGAGCAGCAGATTCGCAACAAACAGCCAAGGTTCCGGGCCGACTCCCCCGCCTCCTCACTCGTCAGACGTGCGGTCTCGGTCGACGCCGTCGGGCACGGCGCTCCAGCGGAGGAAGTGGCCCATGTCGTCGAGGGCGGCGGCGGCCTCGCCGTAGTCGGCGTCGGGGAGGTCAAAGTAGCCGAGCTCGAGGCTGGGCTCGGGCAGGGCGACGAGGGCGGCGGCGCCGTAGCCGAGCGACTGCAGCTGGAGGAGGCCGTCCCAGGACGGGGGGAGCTGGCCGTCGTCGTGGTTGGCGGCGGCCTGCGTCACTGGCGGCGGTGCTGGCGTCGCGACGAGGTCGTCTGCGGCCGGCCGGGGCAGTCGGGCTTCCTAAGCCGCTGCCGGGGCCGGGCGAGACGACGGCGGGACGTGGGCGAGGGTGGCGGGCGAGGACGACGAGGACGCGGACGCGGGGCCGGCCAGCGAGGAGACGGCGGCCGGCGGCGCCGTCCCGGCCGTGAAGACGTACGGCTGGGTGGCGGTCGCGGCGCAACCGCCAAAGAAAAAGGGCGCGTCGGCATACAGGTCCTGCAGCCAGGCCGGGAAGCCGGCGTCGTCGGGCAGGAGGCAGGCGGGCTCCTCGGTCTTGAGGTCGATGTCGTCGGGGGTGGTGGTGGTGGTGGTGGTAGCGGTGGTGGTGGTGGTGGTAGCGGTGGTGATGGTGGGCTGCTGGGCCGTCTGGGCGTCGTTGTCGTCGACCGGGGGCTTGGCGTCGTCGGCGGCGAGCCAGACGGCCGGGGCCGGGGCCGGGGCCGGGTCCGGGGCCCCGACAGCATCGACCGCCTCCACCGGCGGCTGGAAGCGCACGCGCTTGGCCTCGCGGCGGCTCGGGTCGGCCAGACGTCGCGTCTGCTCAATGAGGCCGCTGCGGTCGTCGGCAGCCGCGGCGACGACGTTGCCGTCGCGGTCCTGCAGGTCGCCGGTGCGGCCGTTCACCTGGACCTGGCGGGTCTCGATGGCGTGGCGGCCGACAAAGACCTGGGCGTTGCGCTCGGCGTTCTGCGACCGGTTGTTCTCCTTGCGCTTGTACTCGCGGCGCGGATGGGCGGCCAGCCGCGCCATCTTGTCCGACTCCAGCAGGCTGCACACGGCCGCCTTGGACTGGCGCAGCGTGTCGACCACGGCGTCGAACCGCTGGCCGAACGAGGCGAACGAGCCCTCCCAGCACCAGTCGTTGCGGCTCCACGGCAGAAACGGCAGCCGGCCACGGTGGACGTCGCGGACGGTGAACTGGGGGAAGAGGTGAAGGTCAGCATGTCTGCATCCACGAGCCAGCATCGTCACCACCCTCCTCTCACACCACCCTCCTCTCACTCACCAACACATCCCAGCAGAGCATCTCCACCTCGATCCGGCTCAGGCCCTTGACCTTGCGCACGCTGATCGACTCCTTGAGCTGCGGCCTCGCCGGCCGTCCCTCGCCGGCTGCCGTCTCGACCGCCGTCTCGACCACCGCCTCGTCCTCCAGCAGCTCGCTCGCCCGGCTGCTGCTGCTGTCTCCGTAGCCGCTCCCGCCGCCCCGCCGCTTCAGCGACATCGGCCGCTTCTCCTCCAGGATGTCGTCCATGCTCTTGATCGCGTCGTACAGCCGCCCGACCAGCCGCCGCTGCTCGTCGATCGCCTGCGGGAACTGCGGCGCCGCCTCGTGCCGGTCGCCGCCCACCTCCTTGAAGTGCAGGCTGGCATACTCGGCCCGCAGCTCGCGCGCCTCGTACTGGTTCCCGATCAGCGGCCCCGATCCGCCCTCGTACGACGCGCTCTTGTCCGCCAGCCGCCGCTCCCACGTGTCCGCCCGCCCGTCGCGCAGCGCCGCCCCCCCCAGCGGCCGCGAGCCCATCGTCGCCCCCGTCGCCGCCGTCGACACCCGGTGGCTCGTCGCCTGTCCCGGCGGCAGGCTCAGGAACAGCGGCTTCAGCGCCTCCACCGCCGCGTACGCGTCCCGCAGCACCGCCCCCCCCCCTTCCCCCTCCAGCCCCTCCAGCCCCTCCAGCCCCTGTACAAACTGCCGCACGCTCGCCGTGATGTCCGTCTGGCCCGTCAGCAGCCCAAACATCTCCGCCGACGGCACCCCCTGGCCGCGCACCACCCCGTCCACCGCATATTCTGTCAAACGTGTGTGCACAGTCAGCATTGTTACCGCACGAGCAAACCCCCCCCCCCCCCCGGCGATGCCTACCGAGACAGAAAAAGTAGATGCGTCTTCTCGTGTCGTCCAGCGAGCACAGAAACTCAATCGGCGTCGGCGCCGGCAACACGGCCGCTCTTGTGTCCATGTCGTCGTCAGTGAATGATGCGAGAAGCTGTGTGGCTGGGCAGTGTTGAAGGAAATAAGTTGGAGGGAAAGTTGCGTATGAGTGAAACTGCCAGATGGTCTGCTATTTATATTCTCTTTCTCTCTCTCTCTCTCTCTCTCTCTCTCTCTCATGGCAGAAGCGAAAATTTCTTCTCGAGTCAACAGTGAACTCGGCATTCAGGCACAGATCTCGCCGCAGCAGGTTGTCGCCTCAGTGGGGACCACGGAACCCTCTGCCAGACGAGCCGGCCGCTCACGCTTCTTTCATTGGACGCCCTGAGACACCGACACCCTTTGAGAACAAGGTACATGCTTCAAGGAACACGCCTCCTTCTTTGACAGGCGGGCGTGCTTCCTACGGCTACGTTCCCTGGCCGCCGTCCCGAGCTGCTACCAAAGGGCCGACTGGTGCCAGAGCCATCATACCCGTAGCGAGAAAGTCTTTTCTCTGCAGGGTCCATCATCACAATTTTCTTCCTGTTTCTGAGTTCCCTGGACCCGGTGTCGCGTCTGAGAATTCAAACTGTTCATTCACTCTGACGAGGCTGCAATATGGACGTCACGTGATTGGCTGTATAAGCCGAACGCGTAGGCGTGCGGTATGTTTCTCAGCCAGGTCGACGTGTAGTGAAGGAAACATTTCTCTCGTCTAATATGTCTAATAGGAGCCGTCTGAAGCGAAGGCAGAAGTGCACAAATGGACAGCAACTGCTGATATATGCGAGCTGGTTGTAAAAGGCCGTTTCTGTCTATATAACTCCGCAAGACTACTGCTCCGCCTTGATGGGCGCAAACTTCTCCGGCTGCTAATCTCCTCAAAACAAGCCAGGCCGACGTACTTGGTGCCAGTCTGGTGGACGATGATGTGCGTCGAGATGACTGCGCGGCCCCGAGCTCTAGGGAGAAGCCGAGCTGTGCGAGAATATGCAAGGGATCTATAGGGCCCTGAAGAGCCTAGCCGTGATACCGCAGGCGACCGAGTCGATGTAGATGAGCCACTTGGTGTCGTATCTAAGTGTGTGCCCACGAGACAACAGACGGAAACGCTCACATTACGAGAAGAGGCGTCTGCTGGCCGCCGACACCGACAGACTGCCCTCTAATCGGCCACACCTGGCGACCCATGCTCACCATGCTCGCCAGACCCTGCCGGGAACCCTTGACGGAGAAAAAACACGAGCTCAGCCCGCTCGCGATAGGGATCCACGCCTTCTCTGGACATCCACAAGAATGGCTGTGCCCGTCGTTTACAGAGTTTGCGTTTGCCGGCCGGCAGAGCACAAAGACGCCGGGCTTCGGCTGGGACGCCGCGTTTCCGCTGGCCCTCAGAACCTTCCAGCGAAGCCCGATGTCGTCCTAACGAGTACGACTGGGCGACCATCGACACGGGACTTGCTCTGTATTGTGTTGGTGAAAAAAAAAAAGAGGCAAGTGTTGTATTGTGTATATGTATACTAATGAATATGGCTCAAAAGACGACTTTTTGCTCAAAACTCCGAAACAAACATCCCGTTTTCGCCAGTCCTAATCATCCATGTGACAAAAGGTCGGCGGCCTCTGCATGGAAATGCAGTCGGTGCCGTGGGACGGGTCCCGCACCATGGGCGGACGGATGTACTCTGACACCTGCCGGCCGAGGCGATGTCTGCCCTTGGCCGTCGAGCTCTGTGAGGCGCTGTAGGTGGACTGCCGGTCAGACACGGTGGTGCCGCAGCTCTCGCGCCCGCTCGACCGCGCCGCCGGCGAGTTCCAGCCGCTACCGCTGCTCCGCGTCGACAGCGAGGAATGCGACGAGTGCGAGCACGGCCGAGGCGAGGAGCAGCCGTCGGCCGGGCGCACAGACGGGCCCTCGCCGGCACACCCGCGGCGCCACTCGTACGCCTGGCTCTGCCGGAATGTTGTCGGCACCGGCAGGCTGCTGAAGTCAGAGCCCGCATGCGTCGGCACATAGGCGCTCTTCTTTGGCCGCACCACCACCTCGGACTTCTCTTCGACAGCGGCCCGTCCGCCCCGCAGCGACAGTCGCAGCCTCCGTCCGCCCTTCTTGGGTCGTGCCTTGCAGGCATCGCCGGCAGAGCTGTGTGTCGTGACCGTCTCGCTGACCTGTCTGACTGCAGGCGACCCGAGGACCGGCTTCTCGGAACAGACGCCCACATGGGCTGTGGCGTCTCTGTCGCTGCAGAGCTGCACAGCGCCGCCCTTGCTGGACTTCTTCGCCAGGAGCCGCATGACCAACTTCTCCATTGTTCGGACCTAACGACGGAAGAGAACGGAAAGGATGTGGCTTTGTGGTGTTGGCCTGGATACAATAGATGTGTAAAGGGAGGTGTGTATGTTTCTTTGATTTGTATGGCTGCAAGCCCTCGGTGCTCGTCTTGTATGAAAAGGGAAATGGGTAGGATATATTGCATTGGCTGAGCAGTTGAATAAAAGCATTGGAAAGAATCGAGAGGGGGAATGGCCCATCCCTCCGTCTTATGTGATACCTGGGAGGGAGCCATCCTACGGACTGCTGGAGTGCTAGTCGGGTGCCAGAATGTCAAATCAACGTGAGTGACAAGTCTTCCGACCAGGACGGATCGCATTGGTCTGTTCTAGTTCCAGTCTCACAGCCGGCTTCGACGCCAATCTCAACTTCTTCCGTTAGCGCTCTGCCTATTCTATACGAAATCGACGTAGGGCAGACGCAAGGGGTCCAAGAGAGGGGGAAGCTAGAATAGTGTCTGCACATAGCCATTGTCGCCTTCTTTTGCCCGCAACTGGTAGCGAGTGCCATGTGTCTGCAAAAGAAAAGGGGAAAAATGCAAAAAAAAGATGGTAAAAAAGCAGAGAATTTTCGCCACCGTTTTTACCATTCTAGCCTTACGCGGCCTTCTTCTGGACTACGCACATCTTGCTTCACTAGCAGCTATTTCGCGGACCTCCCCTTTGCCATTGGCAGGTTGCTGCTGCAACATCTGCCAGCGCCAAGACCTCACATGGCAACTTGCCACCTTGCCCCCGCTCGTTATCTGTCCCGCTCAACCGCTTCAACGACAAAACCGCTTTCACAGATTCAACCGATTCCGCAGAGACAAAGAGAATAAGCCATGCTAGCAGAAGCGAGGGAGAGCTTCCATTCTCGTAGGTAATCGACGCAGAAACACGACGCCGGGCTAGCGATCCTTTCCACAGCCCCTTTCCAAACGTGGCAACTCATTCCACGATGCTTTAGCCCGATTCTGGCCTGGTCGCTTGAACACTAGATATCAAAGACAAAGAACTGAGACAGCCCAGCTGCATATCCTAAGTTCACGTGAAATCACGTGAAATCACGTGCACACAAGGCCAGCGCCTTTGGCCCATTCCGGAAGGCGGTGAGCGCTGCCAATGCACTTCCTGCCAGATGTCAAGTCAGCAAGGCCACCATACCATTGCCTAGCCTCGACAGTCGTCCACCAACAAACGAGTCACATCGCCAGCTTCAGCAGCGATCGCATTTGTGGGGATGTTTCTCGGCTTAAAAAAGGGCCTTTTACCTTTTCCACAATGGTATGTTCTCCGCCAGTGCGCCGAACACCTGGCGCCCGCTTCGCAGTAGCTCCGAATCCTCTCCTAACCGTCTTGTGTGTGATAGAACACCGCATTCAACGGGGCTCTCAAGCAGAGCACAGCCATCCGCAAAGACCTGTCCTCGCTGTCGGCTGCCCTATCCAACCCCTCCGCCGATGCCGGAGCTCTCGACCGGATGCCAGCGGCCTTGGGCCAGCTGTCCGCCAGCCTATCAACGTTCTCACGAACCGTCGACGAATACAACGCACTGGCGAAGCAGGAGCTAAATCCAGCGAAACAGGAAAAGGCATTTGACCGCATCCGGAACTTCCGCACGGAGCTCGGCGAGTACCGGACACAGCTGGAGAGCTTAAAGGCATTACGAGACGATGCCGCCCACGCACAGAGCCGCGCCGAGCTGCTGGGGCGCCGTCCGTACGTGACGGCCACACCCGAGAATCCATACGCGACCACATCATTAGCATCGGCATCGACATCAGCAGGAGGGGGCGGGGCACCCTCTTCGAGCATAGCAGGGGCTGCGGGGCTCTTTAGACATGCGCGTACCATGAGCGCGAGCGAGAGAGCAGAGGTCTCGCGCGAGAACCATGCGCTGCGAGAGCAGAGCTTCTTTTCGAATACCAACACGGCGCTGGACGAATACATTGCCCGGGGACAGGCTGTGCTCGGCGACCTGAGCAACCAGCGGGACATGTTGAAGAACACGCAGAAGCGCATGTATACGGTCGCGAACACGCTGGGCATCAGCGGCGACACGATCCGCATGATCGAGCGGCGGGCGCGGGAGGATAAGTGGATTTTCTGGTCCGGTGTTGTGGTGTTTGTCCTCTTCTGCTGGCTGTGCATACACTTTTTGAGGTAGCGGTCGGCGGAGGAACGAAAGAACGAAAAAAAAAGGAGGAAAGATTCCAGGTTGTGCCCGAGCTGCCAGAGGCATGGCGGCTCTCATGTTACATCAGCGCGGCGTTTTTGGTCATGCAGGTCCTTCAAGAGTGTAAGATACAAACTTGACGTTTTTGAATGGCACTGATTTGGCGTTTTTGCGTCTCCATATTGCAGCAAAGTATCTTTAATTTCCGTCGTCATATGTCTTTCAGTGCAACGGTAAAGACCACCGGCCTGTTTGTGTCGACCTCGACAATCCGCGTATCCGGGAGAATATGGTTGCTCGTCGACACAAGCCCACCAAACTGCGTTTCCCAGTCCGTCACATCCCACTCGAGTCCCTTTGTAGATATGACGCTGGGCCCTTGCATGGGAAGGATCCCGACGTACTTGGCAAATACATCAGCGGCGGCGGGCCCAGACTCTTCCCGCACATGGATGTGGTGCCGGCCGGTTGGCAGCAGGAATGTGATGCTCTCACTCGAAAGAAGATACATTCGGCGATTGACGGCAGCCTTGCCGCTGCTGCCATCGTCTTGGAAAAGATAGAGGTGGTGCAGTTGGCTCACGCCCTGGTCGACACGCCCTCCCAGGCCGCCAATGGCGATGATATTCATCTGCGGGTGCTGTGTCCACACATGCTTCACAGCTTTGCCGAAGTCGGTCGAATACTGGTCGGGGTCATGCACGACAGCGCCGCCGCGCGAAGCAAAATATGCGCGAGTGTCATCCCTCAGCGAGTCGAGATCCCCGATGATAACATCGAGATTATCCTGTGCAGCGTGTGAGTCGTTTTGCATACGGCTCCCCTATCTGTTGCTGGCTTGCTCACAAATGTTTCGCCTGCCGCCTCACGTGAATCGTGCAGCCGATTTGCACCTCCATCTGCTGCCACGCGGTACGATGCTACATGGAGTCAGAAACGGGTGTGCATATGTGTGATTTGGGTGGCTAGAGTGACGTACCCCGCGCCCAGACCTGCTGTATTGAGCGCAGGCTTCTTAGAGGCTGGTTCAGAACGACCACTGCGTAAGGCTCAGGTGGTGGGCCGTTCTGGAGGAGACGTGCCGGGCGCCACTCAAAGACATCTCCCGTTGAGTGAGAGGCCATGATCCCGTGTAATGCGGGACGCGTGGTTCAGTGCCGAAAGATGGCGGCTTGAGAAATAATAAGCAGTTATTTTGTACCGGTGCCTATTCTTCGTTGTGTTTGGTATTTGGTAGCCCTTCAGCTTTCGTGTTTGATTATTTTTACGCAGAACCAATGTGTATCAAAGTCGCAGTTATTCCATAATATACGAGAACAGTTTCCTGCCTTCCAAAATTGGAAAGCACAGAAAGGCAAAGTGACGACATCGTACCTGTCTCGTTCTTTCCACCTTTGTGGCATTTTGGTGGGCGTTCGCCATGGATTTGTCGACCAATCATATCGTTGCCACTTTCGGAACATATTTTTATTTTTATTTTTCATGATTACCAATTCGTCGGGCTATCACGGCTTTTGAACCTCTTATTCGCTCCTTCTCACTTCTCAATTTGTGTTCCTCCACTGTATTTTCCTTTCCGCCTTCTCTTTCTCTAATATCCCGTTTATTTCTTTGCCCTTCATGTATCGCGCCGCGCTTCGCTCATCCTCCTCGAGCATCGCCCGGGCAGCTCGCCAACCGGCCCTTGCCGGGGGTGCGCGGCGCATGCTCACGACAGCTCCCACAAGCGGCAAGGCGACCTGGAAGGGTGCATTTGCGCGATGGGGCGTTGCAATTGGCGCCCTCTACTGGTACAACACCAGCCCAATATTCGCCGATGAGGCTGCCCGTACGCACACTCTCTGCCGTCTTTTATGGCATGGCGCATACACATATTGCTGGCTAGGCCCAAACTGACACTGCGGTCGTCCAGACCAGATTATTTCTGCAGCGCCTGAAGTCGCCGAGACCGAGCTCCGGAGCATCGACGCTGTCCTTGAGGAGAAGCGCAAACACGATGTCGAAAAGGCAGCGAAGCTAGCGAAGGAGTCGAAGAAGAGCGAGCCGGCGGCAGAGGATGGCGCTGCGGCTCCTTCTGGTGCCAGCGAGCTTGGTGGTCCGCAGTCCCCCGCAGCTCTGGAAGAGGAGGCTGGCCAGCAAGGCGCCTTCAACCCGGAGACGGGTGAGATCAACTGGGATTGTCCGTGCCTCGGCGGCATGGCTGACGGGCCGTGTGGCGAGGATTTCAAGGCGGCATTCAGCTGCTTTGTGTTCTCGGAGCAAGAGCCCAAGGGTATGGACTGCATTGACAAGTTCCAGTAAGTGTCTTCCAATCCGGAGCTGCGCTCCTATCGGTGGATGCCCTCTTTTAACGAGTCGTCCCCAGGCACATGCAGGACTGTTTCAGACTACATCCCGAAATCTACGGCGCAGAGCTGGCAGAGGACGAACAGGAAGGTGATGCGCAGGCACCGGCACCTGCTGAAGACGTCGTTGCGGCTACGACTGAGACAAGCGACGCGACGCCCACGACTGCGAACAGCGCGACGCCGGCGCCCCCAGCAGCTGCCGAGGCCACGGAGAAGACAGAACCAGCAGCGGCAGCGGAGGCACCGGCCGCACCGGCAGCTTCCGATGCAGTGGCCGTCGCGCCGGAGACAGCCAAGACCAGCGCCAGCAAGTCGGCCCCAAGCGCCTCCCCGAAAGCATCAAAGGAGGTTGTGCAAGCAAAGCCAGCGAGCCCCTTTGTTGAAGACCCCTATGTTCCACAGGCGGCATTCGATGCGACGTCGGCCAACAAATAGGCAGTGGTCCTTCGCGGGACAGCATTGCGAAAAGAAAGGAGCAAGGGCCGAAAGAAGGCGGCATCGCCAGACATTCTTCTCAGCCTTGATGTATATTTATGTAAAACGCATGGGGAACACGAAGCTTGTAATTATGCACATAGACGATCTCCATCAATCTAGATTTGCGCTGAAGAGTCTTCCAAGCCTCTCCCGCATTTCACTGGATGTTTTTCTGCACACCTGAATCCGGGCACGCGATCAATGGCGTGCATGCACAAGTGCACATGTGCCCGCTCCATGCATGGCGCCGAGTTCTGCCCTTGCAATAATCGCACCGTTGAGCTGCGGCAACTGCTACTCGTATTTAGCACATGCAGCTGGTCTCTGGGACCGGCCTTACTGTGTCGCACTCGTATATTGTCAGGTCGCAGATCTACCATATATGCGAGCTGTTGGCGCTGTTGGCAGCTGGCCCAAGCTGCAGCTGTACGGCTGCTCATTGGCTAGCAGCTGCCGGGAATGTCATTGCTGCCTGCAAAACCAGGCCACAATCCCCCCTCTTCACACCATCCCATAGCGAAACGCGCCCTGGTGAAGAGGGATCCAAACCTAATTGGCAGCAACCGCAAGGCCTGCGTCGACCTCCACGTCCGCCCCAAAAACTGTAAAAAAACCCATCTACCCAAACAAACTTTCCATCATTACCTCTCTTTTCTCCATCGCCGCCTCCCGATCGCCGACAGACAACCCCGATCCATAGCATCTCTTGTATCTGCATATCTGCACCGTCGGCCGTTCTACGTTTTCGCCCCCCTCCCCCCCTCGAAAAGCTTCTCGCCACGACCCCAAGCCAATTCTGTCTCGAGAGACGCACCCTTTCGTGAGTCGCTTCCCGCCGAGTCGCTGGTCCCGTCGCCCGCACGACCTGGCTCTGCTCCGCCTCGCCGCCCGGGACTGACGTGTTCTCCTGTTCCAGGTCCCTGACTGCCCCGTGTCCACCTACCTGCTTCCCGGCCTATTCACTGTCGCGGCTCGTCCACCGGCCCCTCTCCCTTTCACATTTGCTCGTCTCTGCTCTGCCAACACCAGTCAATACGGCCAAGACTGTCCATGTCCGACGTCTTACCAATAGCGCCTCTCTGTTCATCGCTGTCCTCCCTTCTCCCCCTCCTTACTCTCTACTCTTCCGTTGGGTGAGGAAGTGGCTCCTGTCCGGTTTCTGGATAGAAGCAGCACCTTCTCTTATCCCCCCCATCAGCCCTCCTCCATGGTCCCACCACCCAGAGCAGGAACGTTTTCTCCGAACCCTGCCCAATCCCTACAAACGGGCGGCAGTCATTCTCCCCATCCTTCACAGACCGCGGGCTTGAGCGCAAGCCCAATCACCGGCAGCCCTACCGGGACGACGTCTGTCTCCAAGATCGTCATCGCCCAGGTGTTTGTTCTCCTGAGCAGCATCAAGGAAGAAAAGGACGATTCGCCAAAGTGGGAACAGCTCAGGAAGGTGAGTCGACATCTTGCGCCATGAAGACGGGAAATGCCTCGAGGATATCGCAAGATGAGCGGCACAGGCTGTTTTGCCCGTCTGCTACCGCTTCTTGCTACTTGTCCAAAGCACATTCACACTATCCCTCTGCTCCTAGCTTCGGACGAAGCGTGCATCTACTCATGCCCATCTTATTTTTCATTTATTTTCCAACCTGATTGTCCCGCTTACTAAGAGCTCTCGTTGCTAACGATATCTCTGTAGCTTATCGATGAGTCCGGAATGGAAGTGTTCACAAAGTACTTCGCTCGCCTTGTAGCTAGTAGTGCTTCCCAAATATTCCCTGGCCTGAATAGGCCAGGGGGTACACCGGGAACCTACCAACTCTTGACAGCGGAAATGCAGAAAATCTCACACGAACCTGAACAGGCCCGCAGGATCGCCGAATCTATCGAGGCCGGCACCGAAGACATTTTTCGGGACTTCGACTTGTCGACGTTCATGGAGTATTTCAAGCTGGATGCCTTGGAGAAGACCATACTAGCTCTGGCCTTCAAGCTGGGCCCCCGTTCTGACCTGAAGACGAAGGGTGAGCTCCTCGGTCCATACTGCGGTCATCTGTCGTTTTGTGGCTCATGCTAACCAACACTTGGACTGCAGCGGATGCCATCCTCTCAAGAAATTTTGCCGCGTTTGTCAACATCCTCGCCAAACCAGACGGTGATCATGACGACCTTGGGCCAGAGTTTGTTTCCATCATTATCGACCGCTTCATACAGCTACACCCTCCCAACTTCAACGGCGCCGCCAAGTCGGAGCTTGTTTTTAAAGTCACCCAACGCTACGAACGGGTCGATCTTGGACCTCCACCCGAGGCACTGGCTGCTTTGGATCTGATGCGTGTTTTGGTTGACAAACCAGCCAACGCTCTAGCCCTCTACATGCACAAGACCGGAGCGGAATTCACTCGGGACGAGGATACGTGCGCATCGTATCTGCAGAACCGAACACTTGGCGGCATCGGTGAGGAGGCCGTGTCGGTTGCCCTGGCATACTCGACTGTCAGCCAGTCCCCATCATACAACCCGTCTATTCTTGTGGCTGCCTTGCGACGCATTGTACCGGCTTCCTTCCGGTGGCAGGATGTGATCACCTACTTTGACCAGCGCTCAGCTCGAGTGTCCTCAGCACAGTTTCTTCGCCTTTACAACGCACTTGCTCCCATTGCGCGGGACGATCCCAGGGCGCTCGATATTCAGCATCTCTGGGGAGGCAGCTGGGAGAACCCCGACGCGCAGCTCTCTTTTATTTGCGCCTTTACGTCCCTGCCGGCCGACCGGCTCGATGCAACCACGATTCCGGGCCTTCAGACGACCTTTTCTCTGGATGACTATGCACAGGCTCCGCCTGAGGTGAAGGAGCGTGCTGCCGAAGCAGTGAAGAACCCTCTTGTCTCCCTGGCCGCCATATCCGCCATCTTCTACGTCGCCCTCAACTCCCAACATGCCTCTACGAATGTCGAAGCAAGGCGGCTGTTTCAACAGGTCGTGATTCCCAACCTGGACATCTTTGTTGTTTCGGCCTTTGTCGTGCCAAAGCCGTGGCCAGCAACTGCTGTTGACACCCTCAACTCTCTGTTCGGGGACTTTCTCTACAAACGCCAGCCGCACGGGGATTTTGTTTTCGACAGCCTGTGGAGGAAGGACAAGGAATGGGTTATGGAAAGGCTTATCGAGGCACACGCAGCCGAACCTGGCGAGCTGCCACTCATATTTGAGTATGCCGTCAAGCATGGCTGGCTCAACGAACTGATCTACCTGCCCAATGGATTCGGCCTTGACTTGGTGGCCTATGCTCACGGCCAGGGTTACGTCGACTTGGCCGAATGGGCGAAGAACAATGCCGATCGCAGCACCGAGATTGCGAGGCCTCTCATGCAGTTTTTGCTAATCAAGTCGGAGCTCGAAAGCCAACGCGGTGATGGCCAACCCACGCCACCGAAAACAAACGTCCCGCTGAAGGTGCGAACCGTGTCAGCCCTGCTCAACATTCTGGAAGACTTTCTTCCAAAGACCCCGATTCCCGAGCTGGTTATGCTCCAGCGCCAGTGCATCGCAATCTATCCGCGTCTCATCAACTACGGCGAAGGTTTTGATGAGATTATCGAAGCTAGCGAGAAAGACAGCCACAATCTACCTCAGGAAGCGAACTCGAAAATGGAGGAGCACTTCAAGAAGATGTACAGCAACGAGATTGAGGTTCGGGAGGTGGTTGTCATAATGGATCACTACAAGCACTCGCGCGATCCATTAGAACAAGACGTGTTTGCTTGCATGATTAACAGTCTCTTCGAAGAGTATAGCCACTTTGGCGATTACCCACTCGAAGCGCTCGCGACCACTGCGGTTCTCTTTGGCGGCATCATCTCGCATAAGCTTATCTCGGACCTGCCTCTGAAGGTCGGCCTGGGCATGATTCTTGAAGCGGTCAAGGAGCACAAGCAAGACCACCCAATGTTCAAGTTCGGCATGCAAGCGCTCATGCAGCTCTACACCCGATTCAGGGAGTGGCCAGGGTTCTGTAGCCAACTTTTGCAGTGTGCAAGCTTGCGGGGGACCGATGCGTGGAAAAAGGCCGACGAGATCATCCGGGAGACGGACGAGGGCGCAGGGATTGTACGCCTCCAGGGAACGTCTGCTTCTGGCGATCCCGTGACCAATGGCAATGCTGATGAGCCTTCTGTGGCAGAGCCACAATATCTGCCATTCGCGTCCGTCGTTGTCGACCAGCCTCCACCAAATGCCGTTTTCGAGGATCCCAGCAACGATGTCCAGGGCAAGATCCAGTTTGTGCTCAACAATATCACTGTGAACACTCTGCAGACCATGTTTGCTGAAATTCGTCCGATGCTCGAAACTAAACACCAGCAGTGGTTTGCCAGTCATCTCGTTGAAGAGCGAGCGAAGATGCAGCCAAACTACCACAAGGTCTACCTGCAGCTTGTCAGCCACTTTGAAGACAAGGCATTGTGGGCAGAAATACTCCGGGAGACATACATCAGTGTTGCTCGCATGTTGAACTCGGAGTCAACCTTGCAGAACTCCTCGGACAGGGCACACCTCAAGAACTTGGGCGGCTGGCTAGGCCTCCTGACTCTTGCACGAGACAAGCCGATCCGGCAGAGAAATATTGCATTCAAGCAGTTGCTGATCGAAGCACACGACACAAAACGACTGATCGTGGCCATTCCGTTCGTCTGCAAGGTCCTCAGCCAAGGCGAAAAATCCAATGTGTTCAAGCCTCCCAATCCCTGGTTGATGGAGATTGTGCACTTTCTGATCGATCTATATCACAATGCGGAGCTGAAGCTGAACCTGAAGTTTGAGATTGAAGTGCTCTGCCAGACCCTCAACATCGATCATAAGAGCATCGAGCCGTCTGGCGAGATTCTGAGCCGGGTAGCCGCCGAGGAAGCCGCCGAGCTTCCTCCAGAGTCGATGGAGGCATTCGACAATCTGTCCCTAAACGGTCTCGTGCCTGGAGGCGTTGGTACCGGCATGTCTTCACATGGTTTGGGCCCGAATGTGTCGAACGCAATGCTGGACATGATCCCAGATCTCATCACAAAGGTCAACGTGCCCTCCGTGAGTGACATGGTCATTGCAGCTACCCGTCTGGAGGAGATTGTCAAGGACGCCCTCATCAGGGCGCTCCAGGACATCATTCAGCCAGTGGTCGATCGCTCTGTTGCCATTGCCGCGATTGCCACGCAGCAGATGATTCGGAAGGATTTTGCAACAGAGCCAGACGAGAACCGCGTCCGGACGTCGGCGATCAACATGGTCAAGGCGACAGCTGGCAGCCTGGCATTGGTAACCTCCAAAGAGCCGCTCCGAGCCAACTTTACGAACTACATGCGCTCTCTATCCAGCGACAATCCGCAGGGCCTTCCGGAGGGAACTATCATTATGTGTGTGAACTCGAATCTCGACCTTGCCTCTGGCGTGATTGAGAAGGCGACCGAAGACCGTGCTGTGATTGAGATCCAGGAGATGATCGAGCCGGAGCTGGAGATGCGGCGCCGTCACCGCATCCAACGTCCCAATGAGCCTTACGTGGATTCTTCTCTGAGCCGATGGGCTATGACTATCCCCAATCCGTTCAAGCTGAGCCCCAACCCGAATGGCCTGAACAGCGAGCAGATGGCTATCTACGACGACTTTGCTCGGCACCCGCGGCCGACGACGGCTGGTGTGGCGTCCGCCTCGCACGTGCAGTCGGCTTCAGACGCCACACGGTCTCTGGCGAACGAGGTGCTCCAAGACCCGTATGGGTCCCTCACGAACGTGCCCACGCCTGCCGAGACGCCTTCAGCCGTGTCAATAAGCTCACAGATGCAGCAGTACCCCCATGTGCATAATGGCGTTGGGGCTGCGGGTGTCACGGGGGCCATGGTGAACGGGAGACAGGCTGTACCGACGGTTGATGTGCGACACCTCACAGACCGCATCTCGAAGCTGGTTGTCGAGTTGCAGCGCGCCGCGACGGAGGCCTCGGAAGAGCACTTTGCCGAGCTGCCTCGACCCCACGCTGTTCTGGATGTGGTGGACGCCCTGGTACAAACAATCATCAAGGCCCAGCAGACAGCCGAGGACTTTGTCTTCTACGCTGCCGAGCAGGTGTGCCAGGCGCTGGTGTCCCAGCTCGAGGATAGCCTAGCTCTAGAGAGCCTCGTGCACGTCCTAGAAACGCTTCGCAAGATCGCTGCCAGCCCGTCACTGAGCAACCGCGTCATTCAGTTTTTCCACGCGCAGCCGGCACAGATCGTTCTGAACCTGCCGCTTGTCTCGGCCCTGCTCGGCACAGATCTGCTCGACTGGCCCAACATCGACGCAGCCATGGCCGCAGCTCTGAAGCAGAGGAAGGAGGGATCGATCATGTTCTTGATGCGTCTGCTGGATCTCGCGCTCATCGGCGAAACGCCACTGGCTCTGTATGCAGACTTTGTGTACAGCCTGGCAGAGGCCTGGGCATGGGTCAACGACGACCCCGACGTCCCCGGCGGCCAGGATTTCAAGGCCAAGGTTCTGGCGCCTGTTTCGCAGCCGCCCTCGCCGGGCCCGTCGCAGGGACCGATCAGCCCGTATCGCAAGGACCAGATCGAGTATGTGTTTGATGAATGGGTTCATCTGTGCCAGAAGCCACACGTGCCCGACAGCATACCCTTTATCTTTGTTGAGCAGATGAGGGCAAAGCGCATCGTGGCAGGTCGCGAGGACCTGTTTGTCTTCCTCCGGGTCGCCATCGACAAGTCCGTGGAGAGGTTCGAGATCGTCTCACAGGCAGGCGGCGCCATGCTGGAGGCATACGCCGCCATCGATTCCGTGGCAAAGCTCATTGCCGTCTACTTGCAGGCGTCTGCAGATGCGGACGGCAGTTCGGGCTCGGCGCGGGCTGAGCTGGCAGACTCGATCCTGGCTCTGGCTGTCATGATGGTCAACCATCACTATGTCAAGCACGGCGACGCCTTCAACCAACGGGTCTTCTTCCGGCTCTTCTCCATGCTGCTCTTCACCGTGGACCATATTTCGGATCGCTTGTCGGACGCGGATCTGAACGAGATTCTTCTGCGATTCGCAACCCGTTTCAACGATCTCGGGCCGGCGACCTTCCCTTTTTTCGTCTTTGCCTGGACAGAGCTGATCAAGCACAGAGAGTTCATGCCGGCACTACTGCGCATGCCGAACAACGCCGGATGGGGCGCCTTCACAAAGATCCTCAAGCAGATGCTCCTCTTCATCGGCGAGCAGCTCAAGGCGTCCGAGGTGCCTACCGCCATCAAGGACTTGCACCGTGCAGCAGTGAAGCTTCTCCTGGTCCTTTATCATGACTTCCCGGATTACCTCGCCGCCAACCACGTTGTGCTCTGCCACGGCCTCCAGCCGTATCTGGGACAGCTGCTGAATATCATTCTCTTCTCCACCCCCAACACGATCACGAAGCTTCCGGATCCGCAGCAGCCTGGAGCGCGGCTTGATAGCTTGGAAGATGTGAACATCGCCGCCCCCGTCAGCACCTATGACCCGGTACCAGTGCTCTCTCGGATCGGGCTGACAGCGCTGCTCGACCAGGCATTGGAGACGGGGCCGACGGAGGAGATTGTGGCACACATCAAGCACGCCATTTGCAAGGCCGACGGGAAGCAGGCTACATGGGGCAACGCGCCACTCAACACCAACATGTCCGTCGTCGACGCAGTGGTGCTCTACATTGGAGGCCACGCGGTAGCCCGGGCACAGGGCGGCGGCCCGGTCTTCCTGTCTGACGCGCCAGACATGGCGACAGTGTCAATGGTGCTGCATGAGCTTCCGGCAGAGAGCCGTTATTTCTTCCTGTACAGCATGGTGAACCAGCTACGGTATCCCAACGCGCACACAAGCTTCTTCGGCCAGGCGCTGTTTGAGCTGTTCGGACACAACCTGACGGAGCCAGAGGAGACAGAGATCCGCGAGCAGATCTGCCGGGTCCTCTTTGAGCGGATCGTTAACTATTGGCCGCAGCCTTGGGGGTTACTGGTGGTGATTATTGAGCTCATCAAAAACGAGAGGTTCTTCTTCTTTGAGGTTCCGTCTCTCAAGCTGGCGCCCGAGGTAAATAACAGTACCCCGTCATTGTCTCTATGCATGGCCTTATGCATGGCCTATTGCTAACAGAGACACAGGTATCCGACCGCTTTGCGTCGCTTGTCTCTCGCCCGTAAAGAAGTATACCGCGGCATTCATCATCTCTTCAGTCGACATGGCCAGACTCTGGCCGACACTCGGGCGGTCGACTGCATTCTTGCAAACTACGGGGTTGGGGGCGAGCTTGTAGCTCTTGATTTTGTTGGCGACGATTATCACCACCTAATGTGTCTGGGGGAGTATGGGATGTGGAACCAGAGGAAATGGCGTTATCAGAGACTGGAGGCTGCAGTGATATTCTACTTGCAACAAAAGCAGAAGGCGTCCTCATGGGAAAAAGCGAGACCGGATGGACAGACGGCCAGGTCTCGGCGAGGTGGATGATGCATGATGCTCTTATCAGAAGGACGATGAGGGGCAGTGTTTGATACTGTAATAATAGATGATATCGGCCAACATGGCCGTAGTGTACACAAAACTCCCAGAGAAGCACCTGGGTTGTGCTTATAATAATCGTATGCGAGCATTTCTTTCCGGCTAAGTTGTGTTATGTTAGGGAAGAGAAGATATGCTTTGATTTGGCGGTGTATGAAGCTTGCCGTTACATCTGGCTGGGCTGAAAGAAGCAATTGTGATGTGTGATTTGACAGCAGCTCGCCTTCCCATTCGTTAGTTTTCCCAATGGCGTACTAGCTCTCTGCATGCACTACTCACCGCCTTCTTTGTTTTTATCGATTTGTTGCTGCCTCGCAACTGCTTGCTGGCTGAATGGACTATGTAAGTAAACATCCTAGTAGCTCCGCATGTGGGGCAATATCTGTGCCGAAGAAACGGGAGAAAAAAAAGAAAAAAAAGGAGATTAATGGAAATAGAGCAAAAGACACTCGGGACCCCGTTTTGCCGTGGCAAAACCCGGAAAAGAGACTTCCACGAGGACGCTCAGACAGCTCTGCTTATGGACGCGAATAAACGAGAACGAGATGGGCGTGGAAGCGAAAAGGCGAATATACATGACACACCAAAGCGGGACTTGTCCTGTTAGGCGCGCATTTGTCACTGGCAGTGTCATATAATCTGTATCGTACTCGTATGCAGCATGGATTTTGCTCTTTCCGCTTATGACGTCTGCGAGCCGTCCAATAGGATAAAATGGAGCTTAGCATGGGGAAGGTGTCCATCCTTCAGGCGCCGACTCTTGGGCTGCTTTATTTTGCATTCTAAAACAAAGAGAATAGACAAAGACTTTCCCCCTTTGGCTGATCCTTCACTGCTAAGAGCAAAGCCATGCTCGGTTGATGCTGCGTCGCACGTCAGATCGACCGGCTCGTACGTGTTTCCCCAGCCGAGAAGCTCAAAAAGGTCAATTATTTTAGTGTTCTTTGATTGGCTGAAGGAAACAAGAAAATGCCTGATTTGAACAAAGTGCGGTGCGATTGCCACGGGGATCTGGCACTGTGCATAATTAGCCAGGGATGCCTGGGCGGTTCCGGAGAAACAGGCAGTCGTAAGAGGCGCAATGACATAAGTCTCCCCACCCGATCTCGTACGTACTCTTTGCCTTTTCACGGCATCGCCTCCAACAGGGCCAGAGAAAGGATGAAGCAGATTGCAATCTGTCTCCACGACGGTCGCCGTATCGTGGCACTGTGGATCGGGCGGCTAGGCATATGTGCGACACAAGTTGGCTGTTTGCCAGGTCTGCATGCCTTGTGCTGCGTATCGTATCTTGTATCTTATTCCCATGTATTATCTGGCGCGCCAGAGATACACAGCCTAACCGTGCATGATGCCGCATATGGCTTTCCAGACTACTCCGTACGAGAACTACTGCACTCCCTTGGGGCCAGGCTTCCACCCTCCTTTTCAATACCGCCTCTTTCTATTCCCATCTTGTTCTGACACAGCCCACCCTCCATTCCGCAGGCTAAGGTTGGCCTACACGTACTTGTACTCGTACTTGCTCTCGTGCTGCACTTCTTCTACCTGTGCCCGCTAAGCAACGCAACCCATTGGCCGAATCAAGGGAGACACGAGTCTCAACCTCGTCCGGCAGAGGGCTGTGAGACCACCTGCCCTCGTGTGACGGTCCCTCCCAGAGTAACCAAAGGGCAGGTTGTGCTCGTACCGCAAATTTCCATCGTCGCTCTCCTTGCCGTCCCGGGATATTCCACGTGCCGAAGGGAGCCCAAGGAAATTGGTGGACGAGAAAAAGAAAAAAAAAGAGAAGGAAAAAAAACCACACACATACGGAGTAGAATGTCCCACTAGCGGCCTTGGTCCCTCGTTTCGGGCCTTGCTATGCAAAGGACGTAACTCGTAAGATACTTAATAATACTCCATACAGGAGGGCGAGAAAAAAGAAGGAAAAATAAAAACCCCACATCCCTCCCAAAAATGGGAAAATTTGGCCTAGGCCAACTGAGAAAAAAAAAAACTTTCCCACCCCCTGTCGCGTATGACCCCGTAAAAAAAGCTACCAAGCTCTCCCCCCGTAGATTCTGTACCGTACGGAGTACAGGAAGAAAAAAAAAGTCTGAGAGAAAAAAACAGGAGACCTCGGAAGCCTCTGGAGAGTGTTTGCCATTTTCATTATTACTTCAAACGTAAATGATTCGCTGGCTTTGCAGTCTACCCGAGGTCCACTCTCTGCGATGCGGTATTGACGAGTCTTGGGGCGGATTGCATAGTATACTCGCAGTACGAGGAGTGATTGACGTGCCAGAAATTCCCGCCCCCTTCCCTCCCTGCTCAGCTTTCCACAGTGCCGCTCGCTCCTTCCTCCGTACACCCCCCTGTCTCGCCCTGCCTGCACCCTGCAGGCTTAGTTACCACCGCGGCCGCGCCGTGACAACCAACGGTGACGCCTGGCCCTTTTTCTGTTACCCCTTCTACCTGCAACCTCCCGCCGCCGCCGCCACCGCCCATCACCATACGACATACCACCTTTCACCGTCTCATCCCCCCCCCCCCCTTTCCCTTCTCTTACTTGCACATCGAGACCCGGAGAGCGACCTCGCACTTGACCAACACAGAGACAAATCGGGAAGGAACGCCCGTGTTCGAGAGAGTCAAACGTGCGCCTTCCTATTCTAATTCTCAACGCAGTGGCCGAACAGGAAAGAGAGACCGGGAGCGAAACAGACAGGAGATTTTGATAAACCATCTTTCCCGCAGTCCCCAACAAGTTCCCCCTCCCCAACCGTGAAGCCTTCTTGCCTCCCTTGAACCATCACGATCAGCTTCTGCCCGGCATCTCCGTCCAGCGCGAAGCCCGAGGCGCATAGACGAGAACAGACCCTTGACCCGTCACCGTTCCTCCTCCTCCCCCTTCCCTCGTCTCCTTTTTTTTTTCTTCTTTTATTTACGATCTCTTATTATTTTCCTCTCCCACCCTGCATCCCCTCCCTCTCCTTTTTGATACTTCCCTTGTCTGGAAGTAATGAGTCTGCCCACCATGCCGTACAATACTCGCCGCAAGTCGCTGTCATTGCCGTCGTTGGGCATCCACGTGCCCATAACGCACGCTGCCCGTTCTGCGCACCGTCCGTCGGCAAGCCAGGGTCACAACAACGTCCGCGGCGCCGCATCGCCAGCATCGCCCTCCGCACACCGCCATCCTTCCCCTCCTTCTGCCTCCGCATCGGCCGTCCACGAGGCTCCATCCGACGCCTCGCATCGGCACCCAAACAAAAAAGTCAAGCGCTCGCACGGCTCTAGCTCCATATCCTCCCTGGCTTCTACGGCATCCGCTGCCACCGCGTCCACCCCGCCACCTTCGCCAAAACACGTCCGCCACATCTCCGTAGAGATGGACGACTCCGACGAGGCTGCCGAGACCGAAATCGACATGGATGCCGTCAACGACGACATTGTCGAGGCCGTCATCCTACAGCTTCTGGCTACGGGCAACCGGCCTCACCTGATCAAGGAGCTCTCTGCCATCCTGATGCAGCATCTCCGATCCGTCCAGCAGTATGTGTCCATGTCTCTTTCTTCTTCTCTTTCCCCCTGTCTCCTCGTCCTCCTATTCTTCGCGGCACCATGACGCTGTGAACTTACCATACTCCCATCTGCATAACATGTGCTGACTTTTTTTTTCCCCCTCTCGACAGATCGGCCAATCCGTGCGCCATCATCTCCTCCCGCCTCGCGACCTTTATGAAACGCCCGAGCTGGTCGGCCTCTATGCGCTGTCCTCTGGCCAAGGAGCTGGAGACAATCCACCCACGGCGGACGTACTACTTCCTCACGACCTGTGCCCATCTTCCTCTCCCCGATGCTTCCTCGCCCGCCTTTATTGTCCCGCGCACCAGCATCATCACGCCGCCGCTGTCGAGCGCCGCATCGGGATCGGAGTCGGCCGAAGAAGAACGCCAGCGCGAGCTGAGCCCGTCGCCCGAGGTTGACCTGTCGTCGCCGGAGTTCGATGATGTCGACGACGATATCCCCATGCCCGGCACCCCCATCGGCTCGTCGTCCCTCCGCTTTTCCCGCGCATCCCATACCAGCTATGTGCCACGCAACCAGCGCGGCGCGTCGCCACCGCTGGAGAAGGACGAGAAGGAGTTCACACAGACGGCAGAGGGCCTGCAGAAGCGCAAGCTTGCAGGACACGCACTGCTAATGCCGTCCGCATCACCAACGGTGGTGTCTTCGCCATCCTCGGCTGACGCACTTCACCCCAGCCAAAGCACCGAGATGGACGATGCAGCACGTGACGAGTCGGTGCTGTTTGGGTTTGAGTCGCGGCACTTGGCTGCCAACAGCGTCAATGGCTTCACGGTGGCGACCAGCCCGGCAATGCGTCCTACCTTTGTGCTGGGCCAGAAGAAGGAGTCCGAGTCCGATGGCTGGGCCAAGCTCGACTCGCTGCTCGACTGGGACCGCAGCCCGGAAAACATTGAGCTCGACGAGCTCGACGGACTCCTCGACGACTTTTAATCTGCTTCTCGGCCGACCGCGGCCGTGCTTGTTCGAGTGTATGTTCGGCGCGACCGGGTGTCGAAAGGGACCTCTGTTGATCAGAGCAAGACGTGGGCAGTGCCCCATCGGCTGTAATGACTGCGCTGTCGCAAATATGAGACGACACCGCCTGTGGCAAGGAAGAGTGCGATCTGCTTTTTTTTAAAGGGGGAGGTCCTTTATCTTTTTTTGGTGAAGGCGTTTTTTTGGCGAACCGGAAACATCGCTGGCATTGTTTGATGTGTCTTTTTGTGGTGTTCTTTTCCGCTCTGCTCCTCATGCATCACTCACCTCCTGCTCGTCTGTCTTTGATCCTGCACACTCCCATATCTCCCCTCTCATCTCTCTCTTCCCCCCCCCCCCTCTTATCTCTCCTCCTTTTTAGCATCTCGCATTACTTCCTCCCTTCTCCACCTATCCCCTCTTGCGAGCAACGTGTCAGCGCAGGCACGAAGACCGAACGGCGAACGGAATGATGGGAATCCGGCTGCAGATAAAAAAGGCCGAATTGTGTATGAAAGCGCAAGATTCTGGCGGAGTTTGTCACCCGTTGATGGGGGCTAAACAAAGAGGGGCAAGCACGCAGTTCGGGCGGTGGAATTCGGCAGATGGGCGGGACAACAGCTTTTGGGGGCGATGATACCTTGTTTTCCGTCTCTGTCTTTCCCTGCGGCTTGGCCTTGTGCCTTGTAAGATTATCTCTGTTTTTTGTTGGTTGCTGTCTGCCCTTTACGAGGCCTTTTTTCGTCTGCTTTTAGATGTGACGAGGCATAGGGAGAGAGGAAACGGGTAGACGGCGATTTGATTTACAAAGACCCGAGTGGTCTTGACGGGAATGGCCGGGATATGGAAAGGCATTTGCCAGTATGTACCAAGACTGAAAGCAAAAAAAAGCGTCTATTTGTTTGTTGATCTACATATTGTCTATATTTTCTAAGTGTGCATGCGCGATGTCCAAGACATGGTTACAGCTGCTTTCCTTTCGTATTGACGCGCAGCTCGATCCACCAGAGGGTGCCGAACTGGAACCAGCCGGGCCGGCGGACGGCGACGACCTCGAGGCCGGGCACGGCGGCGGCGGCGCTGGCCAGGATGGCGTCCATGTCGCGGTTCCACCAGCAGCCGAAGCGGGAGAAGTGACGGGAGGCATAGCGGTCGAGCAGGCTGTTGACGACGGACCAGCGGCCACGGCCGTGTTCGAGCAGCAGGATGCGGCCGCTATCGGGACGGACGACGGCGGCCATGTTGGCGAGCAAGGTGACAGGATCGGCGACAGAGCACAAGCCAAAGGTCTGGACGACGGTATCGTAGGAGGAGGCGGACGAGGAGGACGAGGATGGCGGGAGTGGCAGCGGCTGCATGGCGTCTGCGCGAAGCAGTCTCAGGCGGCTGTCGAGGACGTCGACGACGGTGGCGGGGAGGTCGTTGTCGTCGTTGTCGGCCGTGCCAGCGGCGTCTGGCAGCGGTCGCTTCCGGAGGACGGCCTTGGCGCCGGGCACGGCCGATCGGAGTCGTCGACGGGCGACGGACAGCGCGTCTGTCGAGAGGTCGAGGCCGGTAAAGGAGGCGACGTGGGCGGAGGAGGAGGACGACGACGACGACGACGACGACGCCGGCTTGCTGTCGCCGGTCTCCCACGCATAGTAGCCCAGGTTGCGCCCGGTGCCGACGGCGACTTCGAGCACGTTCCCCCGGGCCTCGGCGGCCAGCTGGCGGCGCAGCTGCGTGATGCCCATCATGCGTTCGGGCACGTCGAGCGAGGCGTCAAAGGCGGCTGCGTCCATGGGCGGCAGGCCCGAGGGCACGGCGTCGGGGTCGTGGGTGTGTTTGGCGTCGGTGGTGTCGTTGTTGCATCCGCCCGTGAGGTAGGTGACGAAGAGGGGCATGATGTAGAAGCCGAGGACGCCGGCGGCGAGGGCGGCGCCGACGAGGGGGAGACGACGTTGTGCGAGGAGAGAGGGGAGGGACTGGGAGGAGGAGGAGGAGGAGGAGGAGGAGGAGGAGGAGGAGGAGGAGGAAGAAGACGAGGAAGACGAGGAGGATGAAGACGAAGAAGACGAGGAAGAGGAATAGAAGGAAGATGGAGAGGAAGAAGACGAAGACAACCTCGGGGATGGTCTTGGAGCAGACGGCGGCTTGCCCCGGCTGGTCGTGGGTACAGACGGAGATGTCTTTGGCGGTTGTCGGCCGACTGGAGTAGCAGGAGGCACGGCTTGGCTGCTGTTTGCTGGACGGCCATTTCCTCGACCTCCCCCAGGTTTGCGGCCACGAGGCTGTGTCGCCTGGAAGAGCGGCCGGCGGGAGGAGCAGCACGACGGCGGGCGTGTCCTGGCGGCGGCGGCGGTCCAGGCAGAGGATGTGCCGCTAGCCAGCACTAGAATGGGCCGTGGATGCCGCAGCAGAGACGCAGCCACCGGCCCTGCCATCCGGCGAGCAGATGCGGCCATTTGGCTGATTCCGGTGACAGTGTGGGGGACACCGACTGGGGGACCGCTTTATATGTGCCGCAATGCGCCGTCAGATTGGTTGGTGTATAAAACCGCAGATTCGAGGCTGAAGCTATTCAGAGTCTGCCTCCCTCGACGACCGCGTCGACCCCTGGCCCTCGGATTGGCTCTTTGACCTGCTCGATGCCGTAGACGAAAATATCGCAGCTGAACTGCAGAAAAAAGAAGAAGCAAGCTCCATATTTTTGTCCAGCAAGAAGGAGCGTTCGGGGAAAAGTGGGTCCCCTAGGTTCCATATGCATAGCAGGTTATAGAGCTATGGCCGATCTTCCATCTGCCATTCCCCACGCTGCATCCAGGCCTGCAGAAGCACAGCACATCGCCCATCCGCACACGCAGACACGCGCGCACGCAGACACACAGACACGCCCGCGCTGCACGGCCGCCTATCGAGAATGGCCTCGGCGCCGTCGGAGAAAGACCTGCAGGAGCTGCTCCGCCTGCTCACGACGACGCGGAAGTTGCCCATCTTGCAGGCCATGGGCCAGGTCAAGGCCCTGCAGGCGGCCAGCCTGCGGAGGTGAGGACAAGCCGGCCTGCCCGCAGACGATCTGCATGAATTTTGCGCTGACACCCAGCCTGCAGTATCAGGCAGATTGCCGATGCGCCATCGGCCGCCGTGCAGGCGGCCATCAAGGATGCCGCGGCAGCCAAGGCGCTGCAGACCAGCTGCAAGGCGGCGGTGAAGAAGATGGACAAGGCGGAGAAGGCGGGAGCTACAGGAGCGACAGGAGCGACAGGGACTGCAGGGACTGCAGGGACGGCAGGGACGGCAGGGACGGCAGGGACGGCAGGGACGGCAGGTGCTGGAAGCAAGCGTCCGGCCGACGACCGGGGAGGGGACAGCAGCCTGGACAGCAAGCGTGCCCGGTCATCTACCCGGCAGTCGTCTCAGCCCGGCAGCGGCCTCTATCAGCCGGTCGCCATGACGCCGGCCGAGCTGGAGAGGTCACTGGAGCTGCCCGTGTTTGTGCCTGGGGATGGCGGGGAGGAGGCGGGACAGGACGCGGCCCGGATGGCGGCCACGGTGCTGCTGACCAACCGGGCCCCCCTGATGCTCGCCTTTGCCGTCGAGCTGCTGCGCTACACCATGCCGGAGCAGCCGCCGTCGAGCCGGCTCAGCCTGGCCCAGGCCGTCGTCAGCGCCAATGCGCGGAGCAAGGCTGTCAGCCTCGGCCTTGCCCGGGCGCGCGGGTCTGGCGACGGCGACGGCGACGGCGACGACTGGGGCGCCGGCCAGCCGCGCGTGCGTATCATGGGCCGCGAGGTGGCCGTGCTGAAGCGAGGCGGGTACACGTGGCGGGGCGAGGAGGACGTGGAGGGGGAGAGTGTTGTGGGGGAGGAGAGTGTCGTGGAGGAGGTGGGTAACGAACGGCAAGCTGGAGAGGTCTCGGGCTCGCCAGAAGCACCGGCAACATCATCATCACCACCACCACCACCACAACCACTACCACCACAACCATCCCTCCAGCCTCCACCCCCACCTCCACATCCACCCACACGCGCTCAGCCCCCTCCCGGCGTCTGGTCCGTCAGCCCGACCATCTCGCTGCGCGGCTCCATCTTTGTGGCTCACGCCACCACCATGACGGACGCGACCCAGCGCACCGGCCTCGTCCGCGGGCTCATGGCCGCCCACCCGCGGCTGCTCACGGCCACACACAACGCCTGGGCGTCCCGCGTGCGAGCAGGCGGCCCCCACAGCGACTACGCGGCCCGGATGCGCCAGGACGCCTACGACGACGGCGAGTCCGGCTGCGGCGACTTCATGCTGCGCGTCCTGGCCGAGCTGGCCGCCGTCGACATCCTCGTCGTCCTGACCCGCTGGTACGGCGGCACGATGCTGGGGCCCGACCGCTGGCGCCTCATGCGCAACTGCGTCACCGGCGCCCTGGCCGAGCGTCTGCGGCGCACCGGCGCCGAGGTGGCCCTGGGCGGCGAGGCGCTGTGGGCGCTGGACCTGGAGGGTAGGGCGGCCAGCTCGACGGCCGTGACAGCCAGCTCGAGCCTCACGGCCGTGGTCGGCATGGCGACGCATCGCCCCGAAGGAGCTCGGCAGTACCTGGTCAAGAGCTTCGCGACGGCCGACGAGGACGACGCACAGGCGCCCAAAAAGAAGAAGAAGACGATCCGGGCGCTGGACGCCGAGAAGGAGGACAACCTCGCCCTGCTGCTCGGCGCCCTGCGCATGCTCTACGACAGCTGGGCCGACCACCTGACGACGGCCGAGCTGGACCGCCGCGCCTGGAACTGGTATGTGGCCGTGCGGCCCGACGTCGACGTCGGCCCTGCCGGCTGGGGTGCCAAGGGCAAGCTGCGGCTCAAGGCCATCCTGGACCTGCGACGACCAGCCTCCGAGGACGAAGCGACGGCGTGATACCAAGAGTGGGGTGGAGTGGGGGGAGGAGACGAAAAAAAAAAACACTGAAGCTGTTCCAGAAACCGATGTTTTCCATCTTGTCGCCATTGGACACCGGCCCTGTACTCCGTCCAGCACGCCAATTTCCGACTGCCGCGTCCTTGACACTACTCGGTGCCTGTCCGTTCGGCGGCCGTCCGCCCAAGCTGGCTGCGCATCATAAAGAGTATTTATACCTTACCTCCCATTTTCCGGTCTGCTGGCTCTGCTCTGGATCGTCGCCGGAACCACAACCCCACTTCAAAGCTGCGGTGCACGTGACAAGTCCTCGAGCTGTTGCTGACACATCGGCCTACTTCGGTAAAACCTGCCCTGTCATTGGCCAGAGAGCCCTCGGCTGAGAGCCCTCGGGTCGGTAAGGCACAGCGCGGCTTTCCGTCTGGGATTTTTTTTCTAACCGGGGCAGCAACACGTGCAAAATACAGCAGACGTCACTTTCCGTCCTCGTTTCTTTTGCCAATATCCATCTCGTCCATCCGCACAGCCGTCGGTCGAGATCAGATCAGCAGGCAAGCAAGACGTCCTGACACGAGTAGTCTGATTTCCGCTCAACAGCGACGAATCGGCTGGATTGTGGCTGCTACCCCATAAGAACGAGACAGCCTATTATTACCCCGGACACCAAATACGTACCGAGGAATAACACCGGGCCGATCATGCAATAGCCACGCCAGGAGCTCTGTCCGATCACCACATCCATATATCGTCCGACCTGCCCGTCTCTCTTCTCCCCTCCTTCCACCCTGCGGTCGTCGTGTTCAGTCGGCCAGAGCCATGTTTGCCGCAGCAACAGCGTCGTCGTCTAGCAGCCAGGCGGTGGCAGTGCGTGCCTGCTGGAGGAGAGCAGCAGCCGTCGCCGGCACGGCAGCACTGTTCGGCCCAGCCTCGACGCGCACGTATCTGACCACGTCGCCTTCCGGAGCCGCTGCTCGGCGACACAGCCCGACGAACGAGCCTCGAGGCACCACGGCCGCGCCACTTCCCGGCTACGTCCATCCAAGACGGCGTCCGGCCCAGGCCCTCCACAGCCGCACGCACAACCGTCACGGCCGGCCACGGTTCTTCTCGTCGAGCCAGCGCCGGCGTGGCGGTGACGACGCCGACTCGTTCGACCCCCGCAGCATCGAGCGCGAGAGCGACCAGGTGGACGTGTGCATCGTGGGCGGCGGGCCGGCCGGGCTGAGCGCGGCAATCCGGCTGAAGCAGCTGGCCAACGAGGCGGGCAACGAGGACTTCCGGGTGCTGCTGCTGGAGAAGGCGGGCGAGATCGGGGCGCACATCCTGTCGGGCGCGGTGATCCAGCCGGACGCGGTGCAGGAGCTGATCCCCAACTGGCTGGACGAGGACAACCCGGACCGGTTCGAGTTTGCGACGCCGGCCGGCACCGACAAGATGCGCTTCCTGACCAAGACGATGGCCATCCCGGTGCCGGCGCCGCCGCAGATGCACAACCGCGGCAACTACATTGTCAGCCTCAACCAGTTTGTCAGCTGGCTGGGCGCGCGGGCCGAGGAGGTGGGCGTCGAGGTGTACCCGGGCTTTGCGGCGTCCGAGGTGCTGTACGCGGCCGACGGGTCGGTGCGCGGCGTGGCCACCAACGACGTGGGCATCGGCCGCGACGGCCGGCCCAAGGACACGTTTGAGCGCGGCATGGAGTTCCAGGCGCGCGTCACCCTCTTCGCCGAGGGCTGCCACGGCAGCCTGAGCAAGCAGGTGATCAAGCGCTTCGACCTGCGGCGCGACAGCGACCCGCAGACGTACGGCCTCGGCATCAAGGAGGTGTGGGAGGTGCGGCCCGAGGTCTTCCGGCGCGGCGAGATTGTGCACTCGCTCGGCTACCCGCTGCCCTACGACACGTACGGCGGCGCGTTCATGTACCACTTTGGCGAGAACCTGGTCAGCGTCGGGCTGGTGACGGCGCTGGACTACCCGAACCCGTGGATGTCGCCGTACAACGAGTTCCAGAAGCTGAAGCAGCACCCGCTGTACCGGGGCGTGCTCGAGGGCGGCAAGTGCATCTCGTACGGCGCGCGGGCGCTGATCGAGGGCGGCTTCCAGTCGATTCCCAAGGTGGCCTTTCCGGGCGGCGCCATCGTCGGCGACTCGGCCGGCTTCGTCAACGTGCCCAAGGTCAAGGGCACGCACAACGCGATGCGCTCGGGCATGCTGGCGGCGGAGGCGGCCTGGCGCGCCATGGGCAGCACGACGGCCGAGGCGGCGACGGCGGCGACGACGACGACGCGGCGGCAGCGGGACGACGCCGGCCAGCCCGCGGAGCAGGAAGAGGAAGAGGAAGAGGAATACGGCACGCGCAGAGACCACGGCAGCACCGTGTTTCTGTACGACTACGAGGACGCGCTGCGGCGGTCGAGCATCTGGACGGAGCTGCGCGAGGTGCGCAACATGCGGCCGTCGTTCCAGACGCCGCTGGGGCTCTACGGCGGGCTCGTCTACTCGGGGCTCGAGGGCTTCGTGCTGCGCGGCCGCGTGCCCTGGACGCTGCACCACCGCCACGCCGACCACGCGGCCACCAGGCGGGCCGACCAGTGCCGTCCCATCGAGTACGCCAAGCCCGACGGCAAGATCAGCTTCGACATCCTGACGAGCGTGTCGCGCACCGGCACCAACCACGAGGAGGACGAGCCGGTCCACCTGCAGGTCCAGGACTGGAAGAAGCACACGGCCGAGACCTTTCCGGCCTTCCAGGGCGTCGAGAACCGCTTCTGTCCGGCCGGCGTGTACGAGTACGTCGACGACCCGAGCCAGCCGCAGGGCGTGCGCTTCCAGATCAACGCGCAAAAGTGGGTGACCCCTTTCCGTGACGCCTTTTTCCCTCCCATGCTAACCGTTCAGCTGCATCCACTGCAAGACGTGCGACATCAAGGCGCCCAACCAGGACATCAACTGGCAGGTGCCGCAGGGCGGTGAAGGGCCCAAGTACTACATGACGTAGGGGTGGGGGGGGGAGCCTGCGCCCCATGCACAATAGACAGAAAAAAAAGAAATGAGAGGCGTTTGCTCTTGTGCAATCCAGGATAGCCCCGTTCCGTGCCAATGATGTACGAGTACGAGTACGAATGCTCGTACGAGCGAGAAGACGCCGGCTGCTGCAAACAGCCGGCGCAAACTAGAAGAAGAAAGAAACGGACAAGAGAGAGAAAGAAAGAGGAAAAACAGAAGAAAAAGAAAAGAAAAAAAAGTACAGGAGGTGTTGCGACGCGCTCCTTCGCGCTTCTCATTTGCATAGGGAGTAGACTCCTTTTAATGAGTGGCGTGACCTCCACGCATTCCTATTGGGCGACGAGAAGAGGTGTGTGCCAGGATGTTACGGGGCGTAATCGACAAGCTGTCACGAGGTGAAACTGATGTCTGCTGAGGACGTTTCTTCTGGCTGCACATCTCCTGGGCAGCCGGGCCACGTTGGAGAGCGTGGATTGCCATATTACGGATCGTCGGCCATGTCTTCGATCGCTGGTCTGCCTTGTCTGCTCGCTTGCCAGGCGCATCGAAAAAAAGGCGACGCCAACCGGGAGCACGAGGAGCTGCGCCGCCGGTGCACATGCATTCCATATTGGCTTCCAGAGGACGAGCACAAGGACCCTGGTTTGCCCGACAGGCGTTCTTGGCCAACAGGAGAAACCTGGCCCACCACGGGGATGGTGTTTGCGCTTGAAACCTTGTGCGCGTGACCGGCGGCAATGTCTCGGCTGGGTTGTGACGCTTTCGAGATGAGAGAGGGAGACGCAGACGAGGAAAATGAGTCACAGCCACAGACGGGATGCAATCTGCAGGTTGGTGCGTGAAGGATAAGCAAGGCTGGAGGGGGGGGGAGACGGGAGCAGGGGCCTTGTTGGTGATATTGATATGCTACCGCGAAATGGATAAGGGGGTGTGTGTGTCATTGTGGGTGTGTGGGTTTGGGTGGATGTTCTGCGCGTGGGATGACCTCGGCCGGGCGATTTTGCATCTTCACAGTTGTAGCGATACTCTGACGGCAGGGGGGAAGGACCAACAGAAAGGGGGGCCGAAGACGTGGCGATCGACCCCTTTTTTCGACACGAGAAGATATTCCGGAGGCAGATCGAGACCGTTGGTAGATGGCGTGGCAGAAGAGGGAGGATGAGGGATAGGGGTTGAGGCGGGCGAGGTGAGAGGCGCATGACGGGAGGTGAGAGAATGAGGATGGGAGAGAGAAGGAGAGAGGACCCAGAAGGAGAGAGGGCGAGAAAGAAAGCGAAACAAGACCAGAAGAGGGACGGACAGCAAGAGGGAAGAGAAAGAACAGTTTGTGGCCGCGCACTCAAGACAGCCCCTGGTGTTTCAGCAGCTGAACATGGCGTACGGGTAATACGACGCCTAGAGAGCCGCAGCAGCGCCTAGCTTTTGTGTCCGTCTCCCGCTAAATCCGTTGGCTGTACGAGTACGGAGCACGGAGCATGCAGGCCTTCAGGGGAGGGGGGGGGTGGCAGAGCGAGCGAGAGACAGCCCTTTTGCCCTGCATTGTGGAGGTCGGAGGGCCCCATATTACATGCTCGTACTAGCATAAGATGTTACCATGTACCGGTACGAGCACACGCAGCTTTCCTGCCGGCTCGTCCAGGCAGCAGCAATATCTTTTTTTTGGGGCCTTTTCCCTACGAAAGGGATGGACCTGTGCGTGCTCTGATTGGCTGCAGGGACCTCCTGCCCCAGCGGCTGCCCGCAGCCAATCAGCAGCCAGGCCCGTTCCCCAACGACAGCAAGAGGGAAAGTGCAGAACGGATAATATAAATAAAATAAAGATACATAGTACCATGAAAACCAAGGTGAGAAAGCGCAAAAGTGGACCAGCCGCCACAGCAACGCCCACAGATTCCGGGGTCCTCTTTTTTGTTTGTCGGTGGGGGGGAGGGGAGGGGGGGGGGGGCAAAGCTTTCCCCATCTCTTTTTTTTTTGCTGCACGCCTCCCCTGTCTGCCATGGCCTTGCGCTTATAAGAAAGCCAGAGCTCCCACTCGCTCCGCCCAGGTGCCGCTACATGTCGCTTTGCTCTGTGCGGAGCTGCCCTGACGTATTCGCCTGTCCTCCCCCTCCTCCGGTCCCTGGTCCTGTCTTTAATTTTTAATTCTTCCTCGTCCAGCCCTTTTCGCTGATTGCCTCTCACCAGCCACAGCGAGAGATAGAGAGAGAGCCCCTTCGTCCAGAACCTGCACGGGCTGCATTTCGGCGCCTTCTCGCCCTGGTCGTCACTGCCCGTTTCCCCACGAAACGGTCGCCACCTTTCCCTTCTTCCCCCCCCCTCCCGTTTTTCTCTCTCCCTTAAATAGAGCTCCTTCCCTCTCTCCACTTGGCACGTTCTTGCCTTGTGATTGTCGACGTCGTTCGTTCCTGCCCACCCCCCACACAGCGGCTCGGACTCGTCCAAAACCGACAAACAACGAAAAACCTGGTCTGGACCGCGTTCTTCGTTCTTTGCTCGCCCGTCGACAAGAGCTTCTTCCCTGGGTGCTATAGGTTTTTAATATTGCTGTGGCGAGCTTCCGTTTCACGCGCCCTTGCCGGTCCCCCGGCCCTCCGCCCGCTCCCGGCATCACCCTACGGCCGGCTTCCTTCCAAGATCCAGTGCCGCGCAGCGCTATC